>PVIJ01007680.1:0-80508 GCA_004024925.1 Scalopus aquaticus
ACCAGGGAGCTAACCACATGGCACAGCAGACCTCTCCTGCCTCGACCACTATGCCCCTCAGCGGTGTACTTCAGTAGATCTGCCTCTTCTGCTTCCCACTGTCTCTGGTGAATCCTCTCACCAAGCCCAACCCCCACCCCACCCCCATCCCACCTAAACTCCCGCTCTTGTATGCTAAATAAGTAAATCTTAAAAAAAATAAAATCCCCCAAACTCATTCTTTATGGTCACATGCCTGTCTCTGACCAGTCAGGGTGGTAGTGGATAGGATATGCTGAATAGGACCACATCCACCCCAAACACTGGGGAGAGATGAGTATCCCAAGAGAGAACAGGGATCCTGTTGGCAGCAGGAGATGAATGGAGGAAAAGCAAGCAGCAAATAGTCCCTACCGGGTGCAAATGAATTCATTGCACCACTGAATGGAAAGTTCCACTCAGTAGTTCAGAGCTCAGACTAGAGCCAGGCTCCCTGGGTAAGAAACCTGGCATCAAGCTTATGAACTACGTGACCTGGGGCAGGTTACTTGACCTTTCTGTGCCTCAGTTTCTACATCTGTAAAGAGAAGATAACAATATTACCTCCTTTATAAGATTGTGATAGATAAGAATTAAATGAGTATTTGTAGGAAGAGGGATTGGCACATAGTAAGTGCTTACAAGCATTTGTTAAATAAACGTGCTCAGAACTAGTGGAGGATTGTGCACGTGGCAGAGGGTCTAATAAATGCTTGCAGCTTGAGTGAAAAAACTGAGAGCAAGCCCCACTACTGCTGGAAGACCCCACCACCAGCCACCACCCCAGCCATTCCACCCCTCAGTCATCCTCCTACCCCGGAGTCCATTGTTTTAGAGTTGCTTTCCCAGGAAGCTGACAGCTGGGCAGAGATGAGCGCCCACCCTCCACCCCCACTACCACCCATGATTAAGATGGCACTGCTCTAGAAGGCATCATTAGAGCTGCATCCTTTACTACACACTGACAAGAAGTCCATAGGGTGGGTCCAGAGGGCCCATCAAGGCTTCTGGAATAAATGATGAACATGTGTCACAATCATCTGTATGATGATTTAGATCTGGTTTATCCCCAGCCTGTGACTTTTCACGCTTCTCGAGCTGTATAAAAATGAACTGTAATCAGGCTGATCTATAGATAGACAGTTCCTGTTTCTGAGCTTGCTGAATGAGGGTGGGTGTGTTTATACATTTGCATAAAGCTGATGGATGTAGAAGGCTAGGATGTTTTGTTTTGTTTTGTTTTGTTTTTTAAAGAGGGAATAGAATATTCTACCGGAAGTGGAGCCAGAAAAGAAGAGGTGAAAATAAGGGAAGTAAAAATAGGGAGGTCTCACAGGAGGGAGTAAGTACAAGACAAAGTTGATCAATGCTATGTCTGCAAGGAGAGAATCAGCTGATTTTAAAAAACACCAAACTGACCCAACAGGTGAATGTGAGAGACAGAGGAAGGGGTATGTGACCTGACCTTCCTGTCTGCCTTGTCTGCCTCCTCCGTGCCCTTTTCCTGTATATACATAAGGAGAAGATGTAATCGTCTCTGTTTTCTATTTCTACAGGGATATTTAGATATGTAAATGAGCACAGCTTGTTAATGAGCTGAGGGTGATTACACTGCGGGGAGCTGCCAGCCCGGGCTGAACAATAGGTGAAGGGACTCCAGGTGTCTGCAAAGGGGGGGTGGGGTGGATTACTCTGAGCGCAGCAGCCCCCCACCACCACCTTGCCCCTGCCTCAGTGCCACAGACCTGTCGGCAAAATGAAAATGTTGGGTCAAATTCTTTCTTTTGTTCCTTCTAGTTCCCAGATTCTAAATTGAATAAGATGAAAAGTGGGAGACGTGGGTCTCCTTAGGGAACTGCCCAGAGGCTACTGAACGTGACCAGGAGCAGCAGGGACGGGCAGCCTCCTCAGATGAGCAGGACCGCTGACAAGTGCAATGGAATTGGAGCAGCAGAAGTAGGACCTTGTGGAAACACAGGTCACTTTTGTGCCTCTTTGGGGAGCATTTGGTTGAAAGCTAGCAATGGGAAATCTATCTCCTTTTCAGAAGGAAAGCTGAGGTTTGTACTGGGAAATGAGAGCCTGCTTTGGATTTTGAGTATTATTGAAAAGGTGTGAACTTTGGAATTGTACAGACCTGGGTTTGTTGAGCTAGGTTGATCTGATGTGTTTTATCCAAGAACCGGTCCCGCATAAGATAGGGAACTTGGCCTGTCACATATTACCATCCTGACAACCACTTGAGGGGAGTGTATTAGGCAGGATATGGGGTCAGGTGAGCCTCTGGAGACTCTGTGATACTGGACATGAACTCAGGCTGAGACCAACCAAATCATTATAAAATAGAAAGCAGCATTTTCTGCACTGGAGATGGCAACAAGGGCCCCTACCCACACTCTGGGTGTGACATCCCGACCTCTAAGGAGACTTTCCCCAATACTTACTTTAGATGAAATTAAGTTTTCACCCCTAATAAGCCCTTTAGGCTAAACTCTCTAAGCTAATGATATGGAATCCATCATAAAGAAGTCACAAGCAAGATACCCGGAGATTCTGAGTTTGAGAGATGGAATGACCTCATGGAAAGAAGAGCAGAGAAAGAATCCCAGCCTCCTAATTCTTCTAGGTTAAAACTGCTGAAATAGAGCCAACACCTGCTTTGGGGAGAATAGCCTATAGGCCTTGTCCCCGAGGCTGACTCCCTTATGCTGAATTGCATATGCTTTGATAAATTCTTATACAGTAACTGTAGGATTAGAGTCTCCATTATTTCTATTTCTCAGAGAACTCAAGAACCCAGAATCCAGTAACAACTACCCAGCTTAGAAGGCAATTTCAGAAGAATCTTACAAAAAATTTTGTTGCTCAGGCAGACGTCCAACCTGGGTCAGGAGGACTGGTACAAACCCCGCCGGTTCAAACGAGATCTACAATGCACTTGCCCAGTTGTTGTTCTGCAGGCAATGGAGCAGGATGCTGTCACTTCCCATCAGCCTCCCAGTCTCTGTGACACCCAAATAAAGAAGCATGGGCTTTTCTCCCAAAGTCTCTGCTCGAACTTTTTATAGAAGCTCATGAAAGGCTTGAAACTGTCTCAAAACAGCCTAAGTCTTTGTTAAGGCCTCTCAAATCCCCTACATCTGTCATGTGCCTGGATCCCTCTGAGATGAGGCTATGCCCCTAACCTTCTATTAAGGGCATTCAACTTTGCACCATGTCACCACAGCATCACTCAACTCTGTCTATAAATATGGATGCGATGCTAACAAGACTTACCACTAATTTAATGGCAGTAGAGAACATGCTTGTGTGCTGCACACATACACAGAGAACGGTATTGAAAAACGGCAAAGATAATTAGAGTTTAATAAATGGTAATTTGCTCCTTGCTGCTGAGTGTGCTGGGGGTTGGGGAGGGGTGAAATAGACTGGGGCCCTCCCAGAAAGTGAAATGTAGATAGCGGGTCTGCGGTGACAGCTTCATTCTGATTCTAATATTGCTTAGGACTGAAGTTAATTCTCATTTATCTACAGATCCTTTTCCCTGAAAATAACCCTTGTGTAGAACATGAGTGGAGAACACAATTAGATCAGAAATATTTATCACTGGGACCAAATTTTAACTAGAGTCACAGACTGAAGAGGCCAGGTCTCCAGAGACAAAATGAAGCTGAGAATTAAAACAATTATCAGGATCATTCAGGAGGGGGAAAAAAGTCAGCGTTTTTGCTTGAATGAGTATCGGAATTATCTGAGAAATTGTTCCCTCCCTCCCTTTTGGTCTGGTGGTAAAGACTTGGCCAATAGTCCAGCAGTATAGAATAGAAGCTATGCGTATGTGGAGAAAGAGGAAGGAAGGCTGAATCCCACCCCTGGCTTCCCAGAGAATGGTGAGCAGAGACTGGTCCATTTAGGGGCTAGGGGTTTCTTGGAGCTGGTGGCAAGAAAATCTTGAGCTAAAAACCAAGGTTCAACAAACCAGATGCAGCCTGGAGGATTGGATCTATTATATGAAGCTAGGAAACTGGAAGATGAAGCAAAACGGAATCGGGAATCAAGGACTCTGTGTGTGTGTGTGTGTGCATGCGTGTGCGCGTGTGTGTGTGTGCGTACGCGCACTCGCAGCACTCATGCATGCATGCATGGGTGCACTTACGATAAAATAACTACCTACCCAGACTGCACATCACATTCACCTGTTGACCTCCTAAATTCAGATTTTTGGCCTCCCTGGCTGACCAAAATAAGTGTAATTTCCTGGGACAGAGGTGGCCTGCTGAATTATATGAATTATCCAAATAATTGCTCTCTCCCTCCCTTTTGGTCTGGTGGAAAAGACTTGACGAGTTGATGGATGGTATGAAATTATTCAGTGGACTCTGGCAGTCTCCCCTCCCAAAGACAGCCACTTTACTTAAATGCCTAAGTGACTTACCACTGGGGTCATTCAATGCCCAGTTGTGTGTTCATTTGTCAAGCACCAATTTCCCTTGGAAGAAAACACAATAGTTCCCAAACTTGCTGTGGAAATTAATAATAGCTAATTGTGGTACATTTTAAATTCCAGAAATTATTTGATACCTTCCCTTCAAGAGATGGAACTGAATTCACCTCTCCTTGAGTCAGGGTTGGGCTTGGTGACCAACACACAGAGTATGGTAGAAGCAATGGTGTGTGGCTGCCAAGACCAGATAACAAAGCACCTGGCAGCTTCCCTCTTGTTCTCTTTTGGGTTGTTCATTCTGGGAGAAACCAGTTGCCATATCATGAGGACACTCAAGCAGCCTATGAAGATGTTCATTGGTGAGGAACTAGGGCCTCCAGTCAACAGCCATGTGAGGGTGCCATCTTGGAAGCAGACCTCAGCTCCAGCAAGCATTCAGATGATGCAGCTCCAGCTGGCATTTGACTGCAATCTCATGAGAGACTTAGAACCAGAACCAGCCAGTCAAGCCACTCCTAGGCCATTCCTAAGCTTCAGAAACTAAATTATCTAATATATATTTTTTGGTTTTAAGCTTCTAAATTTAGTACTCGACAATAAAAAGCTACACTAATCAGAGCTAGCTGAACATAAATATATGACAGGCTCTACGTATATTAATGTATTTGAGCCCCATAACAATCTAATGACATACTTTATTAGTTCCATTGCATAGATAAGCAAATTTTAAGTTTTCAAAGTGAAGTGTAGTGTACGCCATTACCCCATTTCCCTTGTAGGTACGTACACCCATCCTCCAACTATTGCATTGGCTGCTAATGACTTACAGTTGCTCCCTCTCCAGAGACTTGCCCTTGACTGAATGGAAGTGGTCTCACCTAGGGAAGTTACACACTGCCTATCACTGCTTGGTGGCAGCACTCATTCAGGACCAACTTTGGGGTGCAATTCATCCTCCAGAGCCCCCTGCAGGGTCAAGCAAAAGTGGCATTCAGAGGCCTCTCTGGTGGAGCAAGTGGTTAAGTCTCAGCACTATGAAGCTATCCAGAGCCACTATATATGAGTTTGATCCAGCCAGGGGCTTCCCACATGGCACAGCCGACCTCTGCTGTCTCGCCTGCTGCTCCCCTCAGCAGTGTACTTCAGTAGATCCGCCTGGTCTGCTCCCCACACTGTCTCAGGTGAATCCTCTTACCCCTCCACACTTCTGGCCTACACCCCAGCTTGTATGCATAAATAAATAAATCTTTTTTTTTTAAAAAAGGTGACACTCAGATCCATCTGCCACCCTTCACCTGCATCCCTCACCCCTTTTCTCCTGAGTACTCACTCTCTCAATAGATCAAGCACCTTGGGATCCTGTCCCATGCTCTGTTTCAAAGGAACCCAACCTAAGTTTGACATTAAAATTTGCCCAAAGGCAAATCCAGATTTGGACCCAGGCAGACTGACTCCAAAGTCCATGTTTTTGTCAATGCCTCTGCTAGAGCAACTACCAGTAGATACCAAATTCTGGACTCTTGTTTTGTTTGAGACTAATGCAGCCTGGGTCACTTTGGTTTTTTGGAGGTGCGAGTCCTCCCTGCCCACATCCGTCACAGACAACAACACATAAAAGTCAGCCCTCCTGGCCACTCTCTACAGTTTCCATCCCTGGCCTCTTAGCCTTACTCGTTTGCTCCACCTCCTCACTCTGACCAGTTTTAGCCTCCTCCCTTGAAAAGAATTCAAATTTTCCTTTCTGTTGTGGGTTGTCCTCCTAAAAAGATATGTTCAAGTTCTAGTACCTGCCAGACCGTGTTTCTAGTTGAGAAACACGGTCATGAGTCATTCAATGACATTTCGGTCAATAACGGGCTTCATGCAACCCAGCAGTCCCCCATGGGCTCTACCATACAGCCCAGCGCCTAGCAGGCTGTCCCACCTGGGTTCGTGTAAGTACACCCTGTGATGTATGCACAATGATGAGATTGCCTAACGACACACTTTCAGAACATATCTCTGATGTTAAGTGACACATGACTGTAGTTGGAAAGAGAGTCTTTGCAAATGTGATTAAGGTAAGGCTCTCAAGATAAGATCATCCTGGATTTAGGTGGGCCCTAAATGCACTAATAGTGCCCTTATAAGAGAAAGGAGAAAGAGACTTGACTCAGAGACACAGGGGGAAAGACATGCGGAGACAGAGAGAGGTTGGAGTGACATGTCTCTAAAACACCCAGGATGACCTGAATTGCAGAAGTTAGGAGAAGGCATGGATCTGATTCTCCCATGGAACATCCTGAAGGAACCAGCTCTGCAAACACCTTCATTGTGGATTTCTAGCCTCCAGAACTATGAGAGAATAAGTTTCTGTTGTTATATACTTCAATTTGTGTTCATTTATTATGGCAGCCACAGGAAACAGATGAGTCTCTCTTGAGACACCCCTGGTTCATCTCATCCCCAAACCTTGGCAGCAGAGTGGGGTGGGGAATTATAAAGCCATCTAGTTTACTAGACACGCCTTTCTCTCACTTGGGTCTAGCCACAACCTTGCATGCTACCATGTTTAGTGGGGGAAATGCTGTTATAATCATTCCCTTGTCAATTTTTTTTTAATACAGCTGAGGAAAAAGTTCCAGGAAGTTTAAGGAATTTGTCTGATGTTTTCCAATTGGACAGCATAAAGCCTGGAATTCGGGTCTCTAGACCCAAATCCTGAACTCTTTAGCCTGCAAGAGAAGATGGGCAGGAACACAAGAAACTGAGTGGTCTCCCTGTTCACTGGCTATAATCCCTCACTTTAAATTGTCAGGAGTGGGGGGGAGGGTCTATGGGGGGGAGTACAGGTAGTAGCGGGTAGGATCAAGTTTCTTATGCTTATGCTTTGCTCAGAATTACCTTTGACAGCATATAGTATGTTCCAAAAACTGCAGCAACAAAATCTAACTTAAATATTTAAGTGACCCCTTCAGATTCTTAATGATGCTATAAATGCAATCCTGGTGTGATTTATAAAGCTATTAGAATAAATGCTTCCACTAAAATAAACATTGCTGCCCCTCGGCATATGTTTACTTGCATAACATACGCACAAACTTAGCTGAATATGCAAAACCTGAATATGCAAAGCTACAGGCTAGGATGGGTGTTGTACACAAATGAACTAGGTGTGTGCCTACCTTAAGGGCACCTGCTTCCAAGGAAAGGTAGTTTTTCAGCCTTGAAGGCCTCGCCTTATTTCTGTTTGGAGAAGTGCTTCCACAGTCTGATGCCCAGCTGATGCCATTCCATCCATGAATTTCACATTATGCACAGAAAAACACTTCTTAAAATGCTCTCCTCAACCTTTCCATGTGGTTTAGCTCCCATGAAGAGCCCCTCTTGGGTCTTTATCATTTTTCATGTCACAGAAATGTCTGCAGGGCCCTGAAATAGAGGGAGGTTTTAGAGCAGGGGAGGGGCATGATCAGATTTGTTAATCACATCTTTGAAGCCTGAGCTTTTGGGGCTCTATCAAAAGAGGCATAAACCCAGAGCCTGAATTTGATTTGTCTTCAAGGTCACAACTCTTTCATGATCTGCTACATTTGTTCATTATGTTGAAAGAAAACATTTGAGAAGAAATTGAATAGGTTTGAGGCAGCACCCAGGGATCACAGGACTCAATGAAAGAGCAATGGGAGTTTGTACCTGCCTATCTTACATGCTGTGAAGTCCCAGGTGCTTGGCACAGGGATCATGCCAGAAGTGAGTGCAGAAGGAGGGGACAAAGAAAGGAAAGAAGGAAAGAAAGAAGAGGAACAGAAAAGGAGATCTAAATACTCTAGGCCATAGAGCATCCAGCTTCAAGTTCTGATGCTGCTACTTACCATGTGACTTTAGAAAAATTGCTTAATTTCTCTGAATCTCTATTTGCTCATTTGAACTGATAAAGATAATATCTTCCCATTGTCAGTTTTGTACAACATAACTCAAATAAAGTATTTAGAACGGTAAAAATATCTAGAATGGTACAGATTAGGTGCTCTGTTCCAGGAGGGAGGGAGAGAAGGAGGGAAGGAAGGAAGGAGAGAGGGAGGAAGGAGAGAGGGGGGAAGGGAAGGAAGGAAGGAAGGAAGGAAGGAAGGAAGGAAGGAGGGAGGGAGGGAGGGAGGGAGGGAGGGAGGAAGGAAGGAAGGAAGGAAGGAAGGAAGGAAGGAAGGAAGGAAGGAAGGAAGGAAGGAAGGAAGGAAGGAAGGAAACTGTTTCCCTGCGCATGAGTGACCTTGGAGCTTGGGCACGTTGAGTATGGTGCACCAGGCCAAGCTGATCACTTCCCAGGGTGCATCAGTGGAGTGCTACCTGCCTCCTTATTTATGTGCCATATCTTCATCATTTACCATCTACATGTAGGGGATTAATTCCCTAGGCAGTGCAGTCAGTAAAGTACCAGCTAGTCAGACAACAGAGATAAAGCAACTAGGGTTGTAATTCCCATCCCATCAAGAGCCCTTCAATGAAAAGAGGAGGAAGGGAGCAGCTGAAAGCTTCCTTCAGAGGCAGTAACAATAAGATACAAAGTGACCGTGTATGCAGGGCAAGTGAGAGGCGGGGCAGGGCAGGAGGAGCCCCAGAGTTGGCCCCATACTTTCTGCCTGCTGTGGAATGGTGTCCAGTCAGGAGGTACATTAGTAGTGTGCTTAGACTTTAGGCAAGTGATTTTAAGTTTTCCATTTTAGAAAAGTTTAACAGCTTACTTTTTTCTTCTTTTGCACACTATACCTTTGGAATTGGAATGCAAAATGTTTCAGTCACTGTGGATAAGAGTTTTGGGGTTCTTTGAAAAGTTTAACACAGCATTAGCATATGACCCAGTAATTCCTTTCCAGGTATATACCCCAAATAATTGAAAAAGGGTACTCAAACAAGTACATGTACACGCTGTTCACCACAGCGTTATTCGCACCTACCAAAAGGTAGAAACAACACATGTCCATCAACAGATGAATGAATAAACAAATATGGTATATCTGTGTGAAATATTATCAGCCATAAAAAGTAACAAAGTGTGAACCTCCAAAACATTACGCTAAATGAAAAATGTCAGACACAGAAGAAAACATATTATATGATTCCATTAATATGAAATATCCAAAATCGGCAAATCTAGAAAGATGGGACGATTATTGGTAGTTGCCAGGGGCTGAGGGGAAGAGGTAGCAGGGAGAAACTGATAAATGTGGAGAAGGTTTTACTCTGGAGTGGAACTGATAGAGGTGCTGGTTGTACAACACTGATGCCGGCGCATATGGAGGTGTTGTCCACAAAGCTATAGCTACACTGAACTTGACCCACAACAGAACTCTCCTCTCTGCTGATCTGAATATTGTCATCTCCCCACCACACCCATCCTTCCCTTGCAGAATGCTGGGTAAAACATGGAAGATTTCTGTTTTGCCTCTGCTTCCACAAGGTAGTAACCAGCACAATTGGTAGGTAAACAGGCTCTGGAACCCACAGACTAGGTTAAAATGCCTACTCCTCCATTTATCAGCTTTGTAACTTCAGACCTACCGCTTCTGCTCTGCCCTTCCAGGGTTTTTCACGCATAGTAAATATATGTAAAACTCATAGCCCAGAGACTTGTTTTGGCTGGTTTCCCTCTCCCTGCTGCACACACAGCATTTCTCCAGGCTCTTCTCTTTTGTTACATTCCAGTCCTGAGGGCTGTCTCGGGTCAAGTTCATGGGACTTGGGTAATTGTTAATCCTCTCGCTCCCTTTTGCCCTCAATACAAGCAGACATATGATCAGGTCCTGGCCTAGCCACAGAGCAGATATAAAAAGGACATTGTATCTGGGACCGGGAGTCCAGAGCCCCTTGGGGGCGGATTTCTACCTCCCACGGCTTGCTAATCAGGCTGGGAGAGTCACATGGAGACCTGTGACCCCCTGGCCCAGATGGCCTCCCACTTCACTGCAGACTGCAGGAGCTCCTCGGGATAAAGTGCTTCTCACTGCCTGACTCCCTTTCAGCCCTGGGGCAGACTTATCTTGCTTTGCTTAGAGACATCTTCCTGAAAAGCTGGGCAGCATGTGAATTTGTAAACTAAAACTTCTTTTTCTCCAGATTATCGTTATTTCAGGGATCTTTCTCATTGGCTTATATTCACCAGATTGTGTCTCCTTAAGTTGGGGGGCAGCACTAATATCTTTTGAGCATCTGTAACATGCTAAGTGGATACTGCATGAGATATTCCATTTCATCTTCATAGCAATCTGGAAAGGAAGGTACTTCTTCTATCCCCAGTCCAAAAACACCACAATAACTAGCATTTATATAGCACTATGTATCAGGCGTCATTCTCCACATTTTAGAGTCACTGAATTATTCTATCATCACTGCAGCCCGATTGTATAGAAACTACAGTCAACTCCCTCTCCGAGACTCAGAGAGGTTGAACAAGTGCCCCAGATCACACAGCAAAGGACAGAGACTGCAATTCGAGTTTGGCCAGTCTGCTCCTAAGGTTCCAGGCCATTCTGCTACACTGCCTCCCGTTTTTTCAAAGCAGATTCCACACGTAATTTCAGCAGCCCACAGACACCATGACAAATCGATAGGGTGTGAACCAGTTGGGGCCTGACTCAGCCGCACAGGTTCCCGAGGCGCTGAAGGACAGACCACACCGATTGATTTCTGTGCTGGGTCTTTAAATGTCAGCGTGTGCGTGACCACCCCAGGCCTTGGGCACAGAAATAAAATGCAGAAGGAAAGGGCAGTCTAGTGCGTGGGAAGAGAAGGAGGCAGGGCAGAAGAATAGCAACAGCTTGGAGCACACACGTGGGCTTCCTGAGAAGGGGGAGTTGTCAGTGGCCTTGTAGAGAGTGGGGGATGGGAGTGGGCGAGAACTGTGCCCTTGACCTTGGGCTGCTGGGAAGCCATTTATGGCATGACACCAACCCCAGAAGAGCTGGGTCTTAACCTGATTTAGCTCCTCTATCCATATTGATTGTCACTGGTAGGAACTGTTCTTTTAGACCAGACTGGCCGCTTGAACACAGCTCGCCATCACAATGCAGTGTGGAAGTGCAAATCTCACTCTCCCTCCCACCTCCAGAATTCATCCAGACTCCCTTCTGTCACCAGGCCCCGCTGCACGGCCCTGTGGGTCTGCCCAATTCAATCATTCACTCTCCCAGGAGCTGAGAGGACAGACACATATGGCGGAGATGGTCCAACCTACTCACATGCGGCCTGGAAGGGCAGACAGTCTAAGGAAGGAGACAGAAATAGACCTGAGATGAATTTCAGACGTGTTGTATGCAATAAAGAAAATAAAACGAGGTGATGTGAGAAAAACATGTGGGGAGGGAGGAAGAGTATGGGGACGTTACCCCAAAAGGGTGTCTCCAAGGAAGTGATGTTTGAACCAAATTCTAAGTGATGAGGAAAAGGGAATATTCTGAGAGCTGAAGAAAGAGTTCTCAAGGCAGGAGGAACAACAGAGGCAAGGAGGCTGCAGCAGGAGCAGACTTGGCCGTTAGACCACAAGGCTAGTGCTCAGAAAGTTGTTGTCAAGGGGGAAAGAAGGCCAGAGTCAGATGGAGCCTAGCCCCTGGTGCCTTGCTCCCTGCGGGATGCCTTACTTTCATAAGTAGCTAGGGTTCACCATCAGGACTTGACATTGATGGACCAACCTCCTTCTCTCCCTCCCATCCATGTCCCCTGATGGGGCTTTGTGTCGGCCCCTTGTCCTCACTCACTGTCTGGGTAAAAGATTACAGAGACTCTTGCCCAACCATGCCCTAGAGGGAGATCCAATGCGGGAAGCTAAGGAAGGGTTCTGGGGATGGGGAGACCAGAGGAGCTTCCTGATCTGCAGGGACTACCCAAGCCCCCCACCTACCTCCTGTAGCTCCAGCTCCCATCACATCCCAGTTGATCACACACTCATCCAGATCTGCCATGGGTTTGGTTAATGGGCCACCGCTCTGCTGGTCCAACATTGGCAATGACCTTGCCCTGCATCTCCACTAAAGGGAATTCCTCTCACTTGCTTTGCATTAATAATTCCAACAGGAAGCCTTTCCTAACGTCCAATCACATTTAGTTATTGGACTGGATTTTGTTTTTGATGTTCCTCTAGCCTTTGTTTGAAGATATATTTGAACTTTCACTTCCTTTTGTCTTGTATTGTAGTTTTCTGAATACCCGTCTTTTTCATCATACCACAAAGTCTGTGAAAAGCTGGAATTCAAATGTCGGCTCTGCCATGAAGCTTTTGGCATAACATTTAACCTTTCCAGATCTGTTTCCTTTGATTCCCACGGAAGCAGACTCTAAAACCAGAATTTAATATCAGAATTTGATTGGGAGTTGATTCTAGCAAGTACCAGGAGGCAAATGGCAAGTGAGACAGGAAAAGAAAGGAACTCCAAATAGGGGGCCCTATTAAGCAAGTTC
Organism: Scalopus aquaticus; assembly: GCA_004024925.1. Lineage (NCBI taxonomy): Eukaryota > Metazoa > Chordata > Mammalia > Eulipotyphla > Talpidae > Scalopus > Scalopus aquaticus. The sequence continues at coordinate 12,893 of PVIJ01007680.1, forward strand.
CCACACCGGACAACTAGGGTTCAATTCAGCTGGGCAACTCTGGGAGACAATGTAAGACAACGGAGATAGACAACTAGACATTGTAATCACCTGGGAAATTTAAAATATAGATGTCGGAGTCCCATTCACAGAGATTCAGATTTAATTGGCCTTGGATGTGTCCAAAGCATCAAAAAAAAAATTATTTTCCCCAGATGATCTAATATGCAGCAAAGTTTGAGATTAGATCTCAAAGCTGCTACAGTCAAGAGGTAAAAAAAATCCATCACAGATTGAAGATGTTTCCAGCCTCTTCTGTGAATTGTCCCAGCACACTCTCTTCGCCAGAAAAAGGAAAATCCTCAAGTCCCTTGACTAGAAAAAAAAAAGCCCAAACTCACAGATGTTTGTAGTAAGCAATTGGGGAGTGAGAGCGTGACTACGGACAAGGTGTTGACAGCATCTCTAGCTCCTTCATCTCTAAAATGAGAGTAAAACAATTCGTGACAATGAGCAAATGTCTATAAAGTACCTAGCACACATAGGCAATTAATAAATGTTGTTATCATAATCTTAGCTGCGGATTTTCACCAGATTCTCTTTAGTACCCACTGGGGGCCTCGTGCTGAGGGGAAAGCCCAGTAAGCATCAGTAATTGTCTCTCCTTAAGACAGCAATGCTGGAAACCTGAATCTAAGGGGCTGCTAAGATGTTTCCCTCAATCTTGCAGTTCCTGACACTGTTACAGTGCCTTTCCCTAGACAATCTGATATTTTTAACCTTGGCTGCACATTGGAATCACCTGAGGACTTGGGAGAAAATACACACGCCTGGGTCCCACCCCCAGGGATTTCTGATTTAATTGGTCTGAGTTGAGGCCTGGGCATTCTGGATTTGTAACAGCTCCCTTGGAGATTTTAATGTTACAGACTTGGTGATTAACCTAGGGTGGGGGTTGGGTGGAGGGTGGGAGTGAACAGAGCCAAGATAGTCGAGTAACACCCACTCTCTTCCATCCTACTCTCTCATCCTGAGGGTTACAGAGACTCCTGTGTCTCAGAAAGAGGTAGGCTTGGGGCGATGGTGGGCATGACCCCTGCTGCCCTCCCCACTCAGAGGGCAACTAGCCACAGGCAGACACCCTCTTGATCATTCTGATAGGTGTTCACTCTGAATCCCACCAGCAAGGCCTTCCAGCCCAGGTAGGCTCTGGTTCCCTCAGGTCAGGCGCCAGGTGATGTTTAAAAGCTTAGGGAGGCCGCGAAGAGTCCTCACCACCCCTGTTCCCAAGAGACCAGCCATCAACACCCACACCTTCCAGGGTCTGGATGGAAGGCTGTGTCTTGGCGGTGGGGCACAGGGGAAGATCGTGTCCTCCTGGGGTGGGAGGAAAGTGCTTAGAAAGGTGTTTCTGGAAGAGACTGACAGAAACCCTCTGAGATAGATAGGAATTGACATCTCTATTTAACAAGGAGGAATTTGAGTCATCAGGGAAGAGGGGTAGGATAAACAGTTTATGAGTCTTTGAGAAGTTCCTTCCAGGAGGGGGTGGGCACTCTATACACAGCTTAAAGCAATGCTAGCTCACAGCACTGAACGCCTCGGGGTGCCAGGACTCTTCCAAGTGCCAATTCAATCCCCCCAACTCTCCTGTGAGGCAGATCCCCATCTCACCTATGAGGGAAGGGAGCAGAGAGGTAGATGCGACTTGCCCAAGTTCACAAAGCGGGCAAGCCAGGATTGCAACCCAGGCTGCCTGGCTGCTGAGCCGCCTCTCTTAACTACAGCATCCACCCCCCCCCCCCCCCCAGCACCCCATCTCATTCTCACAGTCCAACGAATGAGCTATCATTATCTTGCTCTTAATCAAAGACAAAAGAGACCAGAAGGGCCGCGGTCACACCATAAGTGTGGGATGGGCTGCAAGTCCGGTCCTGGCCTGCCTGATCGCGCACCCTTCCTGGTCCTTTGCCCCTGCCTGCTCCCAGGGCCCAGCGCTCCTTCCACAGCCCCTCCCTGTTCAGGCAGGTCTCGGCTCTCTTAAGCATTTCTGCCTCCTCTTCCCCCCAACCCCATGAAGGCCAGTCCCACAAAGCAGACCCTGCAGGCTGTAGGCATAGCCTGGCTGAGTCCTCCCTTCCCACAGGCCTCTGCAGGGAGCCCACAGTCATCAGGTGGGGCCCCCTCACTGCAGAATTGACTCCTCTAGCCTCACAAGGCTGGTGCCTACTGGCAGGCCACAGGGGTGGCCTCGTGTTCCTGCTGGAGTGTCTCACCACATCCCCATCTCCATCTCCATCTTATTTTTACCCAAGACTGGGGGGGCACCAGGAAGGATGTGTTCTGCTGGAGTGAGCACAACCTGGCTGTCTCAGGTGCCCACCACCTCCTTGGTACCCAACTGGGCAGCTTTAGCAGGACTCTGTCCTCTCTTCTCCCAGACCCAGAGCCTTGCCCCTTTGAGAAAGCCCAGGAAAACTGCTCTACACTCTGAGAAAACACTGTTGCCAATCTAAGAGCTTGTAATGAAGCAAATTATGCTGAATTAATTGGATGTCGTTAGCAGTGTCAGGGAGGGGACTGGGAGAGCAGGATCCACCAAGCCTGGGAAAGGGAAAGGCGGAGGCAGGACAGCCCACAATGCAAAATGCTCTGCACAGCTTGTGCGAGAGAAGAATTCCTTATTGTCAGCTCTTGCCGAAATAGCCAAGGCACCCACTCGCGCCTCTGACAGTACCTCTATTCTGAAACTGGACTCCCAGCCTTCAGCTTTGAACACTGTGCCTCCAGGTGCATCCCTCCTCCTTCGAAGGAGCCATAACACAGCCTAGATGATAAGAATGAGCCTGTACCAGCCCCCCTCCCCACACTGAGTGTCAGGATCAAATTACAAAGGAGCCAGGAGGCCAGGTCTGGCTGTGCATCCTACTTCCTGCCTTGATGGGACAGGCTAGCGAGGAGTCCCCAAGCTGGTAATCACATCGAGTTAAGTATTTGCAGGAAACAGAAGACAGAGGCTCAGAATAGCACATGTGGTCTTCAGTGTGTGCCAACCCGAAGTGGTACAGAGACAAAGCACCTGCTAGAGGGACTCTAGCCCAGAGGGCTTATTCTGGCTGTGCCACCACAAAGGCAGAGACCCTGGACAAGCTGCTCATCTCCGAGCCCGAGTGTCTTCAACGCAGGGGTGCCGGGATGACAGTTATTCTCAACCTGTGGGTTTCAGGCTGTGGGGGAGGCAGGGGTCTTGCAGGCATTGCTAAGCAATGCTAAGAACTGGAAATCTCTGAATGTACCTTAGAGTGTCTGCTTGGGGAGAGAGGGCAAGAGTAGCCCTCATACTTGCATGTACTGTGCTTTTCAAATGAACATCAAACTCAGGGTTATTAATAAAATAAAATTTTATTTTAAGGCTGTTACTGAATTCACAAGAATTTCGGTTATTATGGTTTTTTATGACACTTTATCTTTTTGTTTTTATATTGTGACAAAGTATGCATAACATAAATCGACCCTTTGAATAATCGTTCGGTGTACACTTTACTGGTGGCAAGTACACTGGCGCTGTTGTGCAGCCTTCACCACCATCCGTGTCCAGAAATTTCTTTTTTTTTTTAAGATTTATTTTATTTATTTATGCATACAAGAGCTGGGGTGTAGGCCAGAGGTGCAGGAAGGTGAGAGTATTCACCAGAGACAGTGGGGAGCAGGAGGCGGATTGACTGAAATACACTGCTGAGGGGAGCAGTAGGCGAGACAGGAGAGGTCTGCTCTGCCATGTGGGTCAGCTCCCTGGCTGGGAATCGAACTCCTGCTGCAGTGGCTGCCAGTAGCTTCATAGTGCTGAGACTTAACCCCTTGAGCCATCAGGGAGGCCCCATCTTTAGAACTTTCTCATCTTCCCTCAGTGAAACTCTGTGCCTTTAACCACTGACTCCCTTTACTTCTCCCCCTCTCCAGCCCCTGGTAGCCACGGCTTATTATTTTCTTTACCAAAAGACAATGAAAAGGCAACAACTCTTCTAATGTGGGGTCTGTGGAATAAATTGACACTGGGAAGGAGGCCTATTTCGTGAAACCGTGAGGCGCTCTTGACCTAGATGTGGAAAATCCCCAAGCTGCCTGATCTGACATTTAGTGATTCTGTTTTCTAACATGAGAAGAGGGGAAAAAATCCACCTGTTATTTTCTTCCCCTGGAATAAAGATGAAGTTACCTTTGTTAATATTATTTTTCCTTTCATACAGAAGAGGATCATGGAGGTAGTGTCTACAGAAGGAGTTAGCAGAGAAGTCAAAGAGTGTTTTCCTCTGTGGAGCTGGAAAGGACACAGAGGACCTTGTGGGGGGGCAGGAAATGTCCTCTATTTGATGTGCTGGTGGTCACACAGGTGTGGACATATGTAAAAATGCATTTAGTGGTCCTTAAGATTTATTCACTTTGCTGCATGTATATTGTAGCCCAAATAACCCTCCTTTAAAAGGAAACAAGCCATCAATTAAAACAGATACAAATAACAGCATCAAAGGCAGGGAAGGGTCACATCTTTCCCCCGGCCAGGTTGCTGGTTAAGCATATACCTTGCTTGCACAAGCAGGCCAGGATCTGTTCTATCTTGAAGCAATGCTAGGCAATAGCACGTTTATTCATGTGTCAAAAAACCAACACCTTCTTTAAGTCAGATCCTGGGCTGGACGCTGAGATAGAGAAGGCCCCTGACCTCAGAGCAATATCAAGCAGCGCTGTCTCACTCCCACTGACAGCACACGGTCAAGTTCTGTTCCACGTCACCAAAATGGCTCCTGCTGCAATCAAGGTTCATTTCCTCCTCTACCTTCTCAGCAGAGGTCATCTTGAAGACTCTCTGAGGGCATATCGTGAAGCTCTGGCCAGATGATCATTCGTTGGGAATAATCCTCTTTGTCAGGCAAAACAATCACTCTTCTTTTACAAACCTGTCCATCTGCAAAGCCCCTGACCAAAGCACCCTGGTTTAACACTAACAAGGTGGTATTACCAGTTATCTGTTTATGTTTCTCTGACCCAGAACTTCTTGAACACAGGGATCTGCTGCGTTCATCTTTGTACTGATGATAGTTATTGAGTGCCAAATGAGGGCATGGCACAATGTCTGGCACATGGCAGTGCTCACAAAGTTAATTGAATGGACAGGTAAGTTTATAATTGGGTAGATGGATGGAAGAGCAGTAACTCCTGAGTGGCGCCATAATGGGCTGAGGGTCACAAAGACACTGTGGACTGAAAGTGACACCTGTTCTCAGTCTTAAGCCCACCCATTTTCCCTTGGCAGGTAACAGCCACACCATAAAATTTTCCGTCTATCCCTTTGAAGAAGGAAAGTTGATTTACATCAACTATTAGGTGGCAAAAATTTGGGCCTTCAAACTTCTACTGCCTTTTTATTATTCTTGGTGACACACAGAAATATCAGTCAAAACATTAACAATTACTTTGAAGGTGTGTGTTCTGAAGTTTTGGGGATGGCTATTTTCTAATTTGATAAGTCAGGGTATTTCTGCCAGCAGGCCCACTGGCATCAGCAGGACTGGAGCTGATTCAAAAGCAGAATTGATCTTTCAAGCCTCGTTTTCATTTCCATCAGCACCCTTCAGACACCTTATGCCTGAGCAAGTTCCCATCCATGTATAATTTATACTTTTGATATCAATAGATTAATCTCTGCCTCATTCACGAAGGGGTGGAGTAGAGAAAGAGCCTTCTTTTCTCTTCCATGGAGAATGATCACATATATTTTCACAGATTTCATTCTGCTTCTGCCTGGAGACTAATTTCATCCACACTCTCATATTTCTTAGTTTTTAGAAATAGGTGGAATGGGGGACACGTGATGATTTTTGCTTATGTAGATGAGCTTGTCCCAGGCACAGTCATCAGCCTATCATGTCCTGGTGCTTCAGGCATGGCCGTTCACTTTGGGGGTGCCACAGGGACCCCTAGAGAAGGCTGAGGCCACCCTTAGCTGGTGCCAGGGCTAGTGCCCACTGAGCTCTGATCAAGCAGAGTTCCCCATCCCAAGTTATCAGAGCCCTCCTCAGGTAGTCAATCTTTCTGAAGAAGACCAAAACATCAGAGAAAACTAGATTCTTTTTCCTAAATCTAACAAAGTCTCCTAATGCCAGAAGATGTTGTTCTTCCCTTTCTCCATTTTTCTGCCCCATGCTCCCATCTAGAGAATCTAATCCAATTCTGGAATCCCAGAGTTTCGAGGACTGCTTAAGCATTGACTAAACACCTCCCCCACCCACCTAACATCCAAGCTTCATCTCAAGAGACCTGTCCCTCACTGTGAACCAGAAACTTCACCCCTGGGAGTCAAGCCACAGTTTTTCTTTTGGAAATTCTTCCTGGTTGGGTAGGGGGGCAGGATGTATTTTCCAAGATGGTTGCAACAAGATCTGCCAAGATCTGTGTCCTTATATGACTGATGTTCTCCCATGAGGAGAGGTGGTCTAGATTTTGTCCATTTGAATCTTGGCAGATTTTAACTATGAAAGAAGTAACATTTTGCTGCCACCTAATTCTCTTGGAACCCAGCTGTCATCTTGTGAGGAAACCCAGACCACAGGAGAGGTGATGTGGAGGTGTCTGGGTGACATCCCCCACTGAGATCCTACCCCCACCTCAGCAGCATTGATGTCAGTCATGTGTATGAGGAAGACCTTTTAGATGATGCCTGCTCCAGCTACCATCTAACTGCCCAGAAGATCCTGAACAAGCACCACCTAGCCTAGTCTAGTTAGCCCATAGAACCAGGAGAGATGTTTAAAAATGTTGTTGTTTTAAGTAAACACCTCAGTCCTGATTCATTTTGCAGCATGAACCAAGCATGATTTGCAGAGCAAGTGAAGACAAAAGTGGGCCTCTGGCAGCTTTTCCACCTCCCCAGCTTAAATGACACCTCACATTTATACAGAATAACATGCAAATGAGCATTGGCAGCCATGAGTCCTCCCGCCCTCAACAGACATTTGGAAAAGAGGAGAAAATGGGGAAGAAAAAGAAACAATATTTGTTGAGGGCTTCCCATGTACCATGCAGGTGTCTTCTCACCCATCATACAGCTGAAGAAATAGATGTCCAAGCTCAAGCCACACTGCTAGTAGAAATGAGCTGTTCCTAAAGTGAGGCCTATGTTAGGTGCCTATGACCTAAGACACATGTGGAATAAATGAGCATTTTTATATATTTATAGCAATAATTATCAGTTGACTAAAGAATGAATGAATGAATAAATAAATGCATTACTCCTGCCTTCTTCTGTAGCCGTTTCCTAGCTCAGACATCAAGTTGAGCAACCCATAGGATAATCCACCTGGTTTGGTTTTCCTAGAAAGGGCAAGAGAAGAGAGGGAAAGCCTGTGACTTTGTTATAAGACAGAGAGAGGGGCACCCTGGAACCCCTAAACCTGCCCTTTCTAAATAGGCCCTGCCATCCGCCGCATCTAGACAAAACAAACTCTAGCATGGTCTACTGCATAAGACTTTTAGTGGGAAGAAACTTTAATACAATTAGTGTGCAATACAGAAAAGGGGAAGAATAAAGTTTCTAAATCAAGCACCCGAGTTACCCATCCCATCATGAATAAATGCCCAGCCAAACAGGGTTGGTCCAAAGCAGGGCCACTAAGGCCCAAAAGCTTGCTACAAGTCTAAAACAACTTCTGTCCATAGAAAAGGGTCAGAAACAGCCAGACAATCTGGAAGGAAAAGAGAAAAATCAAAGCCAAGATAAAAGCTGCCATCGTTAACCTCCTCGCGGGTCTCTCGCCCACATCTGTTTCAACCAGTCCAGGACCAAGAAGCAAGTGCAGCTGCTTCACAGGTCTCTCTGCTCCACGTGCCTCCTCCAGGTCTCCTCCTTGCTTCCCATACTTCTTTCTTCTTTCTCTGTCTCCTCTCCAGCTTGTTCTCCTCCCTGTTCAGCTCCGTCTTTCTTGAGTATGACAGGGAACCTGGCACCTCCACTTTTTCTGGAGACCACCCTGTTACAGCTTAACCCAGCTCCTCACTGTGGCTTGTCTCAGTGGAGAGGGGCTGGCCTTCCTGCCAGGTAGGCGTCACCAGCCTATCCACCCTCTCAGTCAGGCCTCAGGGCTACCTCTGGCCCAGTCTTTCCGAGGTGCAGCTCCTGCCCAGGGCTGCCAGTTGTCCCTTTGTGTGCAATTTCTGGTGTCAGCTTCTGGGGCAGAATGAAAGCCATGGGGATAGCAACCACAGAGAAGCAGCCAGGCGGGGCTAGAGGGTTTCTCTCTGCACATTTGTCTTCTAGGCACACCAGAAATGAAATCACTTTTTCCTTTGCCACAAGCATTAGAGGAGGGCCATGGCCTTGCGGTTGCATCACATTTCTCCTGCATTTTTATTTTTCACCCTAGAGAATCACATTTTTCCAGGAAAGAGGGCGAAGAAAGCAAGCACAGGGAGGAGCTTACACTGACCTAGCCCCCACCACGCTCTATGCATAATGAGTACTCATCATCTCACCACCCCTCATAATGTCACTGTGATGAACAAATTACCCTTATTTTACAGGTGAGGAAACTGAGGCTCAGAGAGGTTAAATACTTTCCCAAAGCCACAGAGCTAATGAGATTTAGAGTTAGATTTCAAGCCCTGCCAAGACTGGATAACTCTAAAGCCAGTGTTCTTTTCCTCCTACCTGAGAATAGGAATCCTCTATCTCTGAAGCACCTGTGGACCCTATCGGGCCAGGACATAAACCCATCCCATCACCCAAACATCACACATGGAGACAGGGTAATAAACACTGGCAAAGACCATAAACAACTTACTCAGTAAAATGTATCTGAGTTGCCTCTGTGGTTCTTTGCTTCTATACACAAGATAATTGAATTTCAGATATTTGGTTCTGGTCTAAACTCATTCCTGAGATTGCTGTATATCATGACCCTGCTTCCTGGAGCTCAGACCCAGTCAAAGGAAGACTTCTACTCTAGTTCCCCACTGGATCCCATTTCTGTCCAATCCCGTGATAGCAAGTGGTTCGGTACCTAAGCTCTGGAGTTATAGTGCCTGGATTCAAATCCTGGTTTTTAAGACTAACATGACCCCTAGAAAGTTACTTCAACTTGCCCTTGACTCAGTTTTCCCATTTGCAAAATGAAACTAAGGAGAAAACTCACCACATAGAGATCATAGCACATCACGTTTGTTCTTGAGGTTATTTCTGGCGTGATCTAACACTGCCTGAGCCCACATCCTCCGCACTCAGAGCCCTTTCCAAGGTCTGTGGCTTGCCGTTCTGGAGACCATACTCAACAGCCCTGCCAGGCCCCTCACCTCACTTATCACCCCTCCAGGACCAGTTAGGGACTGGTCAGGAGGCTTTTACACATCAGGGAAGATGCTCTTTGAGAATGACCGGGGGAGGCCTAATGACTCCCAAGTCAACTGCTCCCCTGTTTTCCTTCATATAGCACAAACTACTTCCTCCCATTCAGGCCTCACCTTGAGCCCTTAGATCATTTCCTCAAAGTGCCTCTACCTGGCCTGGAGGCATTATACACAGAGTGGGAGAGGAGAGGCAGAGGCTCATTATCTGGCCACCTCCTCGCCATTAGGGTATGAATCAGCTCCTGTGCCTGCAGCCTGATGTTGTACACGTGACTTCGTGGCTTGGTTCACTGGGTTCCAGGCATCCCAAAATGTCAACGACCTTTCCTTTCCCTCTGAGGAGCTGAGGCCAAGCTTTCGAGGCAGGGAGCCCTTCCCTGACCTCCAACCCAGTTACAGAACCGCCTCAGTAGACTCCAGGGCTCCAAGATGCTCGTGGCCAGGTCAGCATCTTGCACCTCAGTGGTTCCCCCCGCAATGGCAGCAAAGCCAGGTTGAAGCCAGGATGGCCCAAGTTGCAGAAACAGAAAAACGACTCCATGTCACATCTCACTCTTTCCTTCAACTCACCCAGCCTGAAGGTGCCATCACTCCATCCACCTACCCAGCCCCCACCCATCTGTCTTCTACCTACAGCAGTGCATATTTATTCCTTGGTTCCTTCTCTAGCCGACATGCTTTGTTCCTATGTCAGAACTTTTTGAAAAGACATTGCTTGAGCCCATGATTTGTAGCAGGTCATGTGCTAAGTGATTGCAGGGGTTGTCTCGTTCGTTCCTTACAGATACTCTGAGAGGTAGGTGCTATTATTAACCCCATTTTATAGATGCAGAAACTGAGACTCAGTGTTGCATCAGCAACACCACACTGATAAAGAAAAGAAACAGGAGTTGTGGAGCAGGCTATAGGATGCAGGATGCTGCTCAAAGAGCAAGATCCTGGCTTTTTAATTGATAGGTGGATAAAGAGAAAAGGATAGGTCAAACTGGAAATATTGTCATGTTATTTAGGACCTTACGGAGGGTGAGTCCGCTGATCAGGTAGATCACACTCCGACCCCCACCCATGGTTCCAATCTCATTAACAAGGTTTCCACTGACCACTCTCCGGGACGCAAAGTACCTCAGTCAAGAGCTCCCTGGTCGTATCTCCTGATGTATACTCATTGTCCCAGGGCGATCAAGCGTCCTGCTCTTGTTTATCTTGAAAGGAGCCTTGTAGGGTCTGGGATGCTCCATTTAGCAGACCCAAAGGTCCCTCCCTTTCATTTTATTTAAAGAGAGGAAATATGGAAGGAGGGGGAATAGGATGGAGGCCTACGTGGAAGATGCGCTACGCAAAGAGTCATTAGCTCAGAATGGCCAAGAAAGTTGCCTGGATCCCACATGCAGTGAACAATCGAGCCAAGGTATTAACGAGGTTCCTCTAATGCCAGCACCCAGTTTGTCACTGCTGCACCCCGTGGTTCCCTTTCACTCAGCCGCAGTGTTACCTTACTCTCCCTGCAGCTCATCTTCACACTAGTTTGCCCCCTCTGTTGTTCCAGGTTGAGGCTATTGATCACCTGCATCTCCTACAAATCCAGGTAGGCATCTCCCAGCTACTGGCATAATTCTGAGCAAGCTGCTTAAGATCCTCAGTCCTGTTTTCAAAAAGGAGTCTGAGTTTCAAAAAAGGAGTCTGAGTTTCTAGGCAGCTCTCTAGGAGTGGCATATTCATCGACTGTTTTTAAGAAATCTCAAAGTTAAAGGCCTTGTGTAGCCCCACCACTAGTTGGATTCAAAATCCACCATCCTGGGAGTAGGATCTGAGCACCCAGCCTGGTCACACCAACCCAGTTTGCCGGGAAGGCATCAGGCTTCCTGAAGTTTCCAAGCCCAGCTAGAAGGGAAGCACTTCCTAAGGCAACACTCAGAGCAGGGCCATTTACTGGGGAATCTGCCTCTAAGCAGAGGCTTCTACCAGCTTGCAAGGAGAAGACATAAACAGCTCCCAAGCACAAAACGCCTTCACAAATGTATGGCGTGTGAAAGAACCCACCTGTCTCTCCACCACTCCACCCACCAGGTAACACCCGCAGCAGCAACAGCAGCAGCAGCCACAGCCGCCTCCGCCCCCAACAGTCAAAGTCATGTGAAATCTCCCAGCCTTTGCTTGTCAGCTCCTAAGGACAGGGCCAGCATAACTGGTACATTCTGTCCAGCTACAAACCCAGGACAAGAGATCAAGAAATAGTAGCCACTGCAAGGGTCCCAGGGCAGAGTGGGGTGTGGTGTGGAGTGTGTGATATCTATATGGTTATCTACACCCCACGAAATTTGGTTCTGCAAGTCAGTCATCCTCGTTTTGAAAGGACCTGTTAACATTGTCTGTGACTGAGGACCCTGTATGCATACGGGCGTGCAAAACAATGACTAGCCCCAGGTTTTGCTGAATGGGTCCACACATGTGCACGCTTTGTTGCTGGGTACACACAGGTATGTATAAAGGGGGTGAGAGGGATCAAGAACACAGGAGGAAGCCAAAATGGAAGGGTTCTGTTTGACAGCACTGCCTAAAAGGTACGTATTTACCACAATTGGCAATTAACCTTGGCATCAGTAACTGTTTGCCTTTCCCTCCTCTACCCCTGCACAGCCCTCCCCCAGCTCCCCACTATGAAATTTATGGCCCCTCTCTTGGAAAGCTATAGTCCACAGTAAGCAAAGGACCAAAACAATAACTAGAGGACAAAGCAATTAACCATTTCCCCAGGCTGAAGTTCCAGCCTCTTATTGCCTTGATAATTTACTCAGTAAAGTGGCAGGCACCTTGGCTCAGAGTCACTTTTCAAATCTATTTAAAAGGCCCTGAAATCTGCTGAGTCTGATTTCCTTCTATGAACAGGACAAAAAACAATAAGGTCTTCAACACCTCATTGTTTGGTGCTAAATATCACCCAGGATACTTATTTAAAAGCCTGTAATTATAATACAACATGGTTTTCCTGCAAAGCTTCCATTTCCTGGTGTACGAGGAGACAGAATTAGTAGTTTTATTGTTTTAGTGAGTCTTTGGCACAGTGGACCAAAAATTATATCACTGGGAGTCATCCCTTCACACCACGTCTTCCTATTTCCTCAGAGATTTTGGGAGCTCTCAGAGCTAGTCTCAGGCTTCTCATGGAAAACTTGTGGAGGTTCCGGGCTTTCAGGGAAAGTAGGAGAAATGGGAATGCCAAGACCCAAAGGAGCCAAAATTATATCATAATCTGCCGCATTCTGAACCTATGATCTCATCATCCGCTCTGACCTCCCCTCACTTCCTATTTCCTTTCTGTGAATGGTTCCACCATCCACCCTGCTTCAAGTCACAAACAGAGCAGTCGTCTGGGATTTACCCAACTCCTTCACTACCACCCGATGCCATATTCAATCAGCCCCCCAAGTTCTGTTGGGCTGTTCTTTCTCTCCAGCTCACCACTGCCACCTTTGTTCGGGGCGTCACCTCTCCCCTGATGTAACAGGTTAAGTGTTCTCCCTGCCTCCAGCCTTGCTCCCTTCTATTTGTTCCCCATGCTACAGCCAGCATGACCTTTCAGAAAAGCAAAAAAGAATGATGTCACTGTTCTGCTTAAAATTCCTCACAAACAACCTGTGTTCATTAGGATAGAATTCTAGAATTCTAACCCCAAACATGGTATCCAGTGCCCTTCATGTCAGTTCCCCTGGGTGACCCTCCAGGTTCTTTTCTGGCCATCCCTCTCTTAGAAAATATTAAACTCATTACAGATCTCAGAACAGACCAAGTCCTTTCATGCCTTTAGCCTGTGCACATGCTATTTCCACATTCTGAAATCATTTTCTACCTTTCTCTTTGCCAAGTCCTATTCATTCTCCAAGATGTATGTTTAATATCTTTCAGATATTATGTCTGGAGACATTAAAAAAAAAAAACCTCTTTCCTCCCTACTGTCCCCAAGTGTTCACATGAAAACAGGATTTTTCTTTTGATCTTGGGCTTACCCTCCTAATATGGGCAGAAAGTGATGCAGGCCTTTGAGCAACTTCTGACGCACAGTACCTGAAGGACCATTCTACCCAGCGTCCATTCTCTGTGCCCTCTTTCCCAACAAACCCCCAGTTTGCTATCCACTCTCCCCCAAGCATTTCCACATTTCAGGGAAAGCTGACCACTCAACACCCTGACCAGGGGGTTGGACCTGATTGGTCCAAGAGTAATTGCATTTCCCATCACAGTGATTGGTTCAAGAACGTCATGTGACCCAATTCCAACAATAAATTATGTTCCTTGAGAGAAACACAAGAGAGATGGGAGGAGATGGTATCTCTTCTTTCTCCACATCAGAAATCCTGCAGCTAACTTGCTAAAGCCTGAGGCTGAACTAGTGTGGAGGTTGGCACAGTGGAGAGATGAAAAGAACCTAGGTCATTAATGCTGGGGCTGAGCCTCTAAACTAACTGACCCCAAAGCCCTCAGATGTCAAGTATAAAGTGTAATAAAATTGCTTGATGCTTAAGCCTATTTGACCCAGAATTCCTGTTACCTTGGCTAATTTACATGGAAGGAAGAATGCTTAACTTTCTATCAGAGCCAGGAAGCAGGACAGAACAGATGCGGCATCTACATTGAACTCCTAATCGAAGCAGGAAGGCCCTTTCCTGACTGAAAGCAATTTCCACTGTCCCTGCTATGTTCACAGTGCCAAGAATACTGATCCCAGATCATGCAAGCACCAAGCCCTGGGCAGAGAGGCTTGAGGAGCATCTGTCCCACGGCACCCTTCTGTAGGGCATATTGGATGGAGGTGAAGCATTGAATAAAGGCCAGTTGGTGAGAACTTTTCCCAAACACAGCACTTTGCATATACCTGGAAGAAATAACAAAGGTTTTGTATTTAAGAACTGACATTCCATTGCCCACAACATGGGGCAAGAACAATGTAGGATATACCGAAGAGTAGTACCGTTCAAACTATAATCCTCAGAAAAGAATATCAAATTTGAAGGTGCATCAGAAACAAATTGCCAGGTCCTATCCCTTGAAGTTCTTATCCAGTAGGTTGCCAATGGGCCCTAAAATTTGCATTTCTGGAATATTTGGGGTTATGGTGAGGCTGGTGGTCCAGGGACCACACTTTGAAAAGCACTGACCTAGAGGATCCATGGTGGCCCAGCATTATTCCCTTTGCCACATAACTAAGGCTATCAGTTAGGGTAAAGGAACCAGCTTTTAAAGTTCACCAGGTATTAGTATGCTGAGCAATTGATCCAGTTCTCCTTAGCAGGTGGTTTGAGCTTGGAGTGTAGTTTGCCACCACCTGGCAGTGGGGTGCTGGAGCCAGCTTATACTGGCTCACAAGAGCCAAAGGTAATATTTTCAGGAATTTTGCAAGCTGATTATTAAACACAGCCATTATTTTAAAAATTAAGTGATACACACTCAGAATGAAATAAATTGTTTTAAAAACAAAGGCAATACATGCTCAAAAATCATCATTTTCTAATTATTTCCTACATTTTATTATCATCCATGCTCTTGACATTATGTGTATCTGTTGTGTCCAGACGGTGGAAATACTGTGTGTAATGTTGTTCTGTAATGCATCTCCCCCAACTCTATGTTCAGGGACTTATCATTGCAAGAATATTTACGCCATGGAAACTGACAATTGAATGGATCTAAGAAAATGCTGGAGAATATTAATAATGCAGATTCAATTGTGTCTAAAACTGTTGTGTCTCTAAATGTTAAACTGTGACTAGCACAAGAAAAATGGTAAAATATTCTTCCCGCATTCAAAAACCCGAGTCAGCAAAGTCACCATGTCAGGGATAGACAAATGAAGTTCTAATGTACATCTCTGTTGTCTCTCTTTTCATTTTGAACATAAATGAAAATATCAACCAATATATGTGTTGGAATTATACTAATTCATTTCATAACATGAGTGCCACTTTTGCTGAATTGGGCAGTAATCAAACATTTATTCATACTCTTACTTTGCCAAATCATGGCTGAATTGCAACCACAGTTCATAGAACACAAGAGTCCAAAGAAGACTAATAAAAGTATTGGAAGAATCAATTGGTTATATGGCATTTATAATAATAATATTATAATAATACACATATTGTGTGTATATATATAATCATAAATACAATATAATAAAGCATTGTTACTTTATTATTTGTAAATTTTGTGCTACATTCTCTCTCTAAAAATGTATGCCTTTTATTAATAAACTTACACTTAAATTATATAAAATTTATAATAAGCTTTTTTTTGTAAATCAGTTTTTTAATGTTTATCACCCCAATCTTTTAATCACCTTTACATACTGGTAGGCCCAGGCTGATTATTAGTGTTATGATTCTGTCGCTCAGAGTAAGCAAAACTGGGTGAGCAGCTCCCTTGCAGAATCCTGGCTTACCAGGCTTATTTCATTGGAATGTGACGTCTATAACAATAGTATCTTTCACACTTGTTGAAATTGTCCTTGAGAGGGAACACTGGCTCTTTCGTCCACTGATGTGCTGCTTGCTGCACTTCCCTAGGCCAGGAGATGTCCTGAAAGTAGCAAACCTTGCAGAGCCAGACCACACCCGGCCTCTCAATAGCTCACAGCTGGACTCTGTTTTCCTACAAGTTTACCATGACACAAAGAAAACCAGCAGGCAACTCCCCAGAGAGTCTCTCCATGAGAACAGGACCAGGGAAGTGGGGAAGGGACCTCCCTTCCTGTCAGAGGTTCAAGGCAGTGGGACAACACGCTAAGGAACATTCCAGAGGCAGACAATGCTACCTAGACCACTCTGGGCCATGGTAACTGTTTTGGGCAAAATGGGGATTTGAGCAGAGGGTCTTTCCAGAGCAATGGAGATGGTGTAAGCCCGGTCTTATTCACAAAAACCCTGGGGATTCCCAGAAATGCCAGAGAGGAGAGGAGAATCCCTGTCCTGCAGTCACTCGGGTGGGGCCATCCAGAAGCAAATCTTCCAGTTAATGACTGATACTATCTCATTTGTACCTCATTTGTCAAGCTCACCTTCATTTTGCAGATGAGAAAGTCCATCTCAGGAGGGCGATGACTCAACCAGAGGTCACATGGCGAGTCAGAGTGAGGGCGGTGGGTGTTTCATCCAGCCTCTGCTCTAGGCAAGCTTTCCCCTTTAAATGAGCAGGGAAAGCATCAGCTCCTTGCATAGAAACACGCAGAGCCAGCTGGCATGTCTGTGAATCAGCATTTGTGCTTCTCCCAGACCATTTACAGATCTGGGGAGGAGAAGGAAGGGTGAGAGTGCTTCAGAAGCACATGCCCATAGCTTTTACACAATGGCCAGGCTGTCCCTGCCTTTGCTCATCATCCACCTGTTTCATTTGTCTCCGTCTGGCACCCCAACTGTAGTACAAGGCAGGGAATCTGGGCTTTTGAACCAGAACTGGTTCAAATATTGATTCTGCCACTTACTATGACATCAGGCAGTCCATTAAATGGAAAAAAGAAAAAGAAGCAAAAATTTATTGAATGCCTTGTATAAGGTAGGCTCTTTTTAGTTGTAACCAAAACAGGATTAAGCAAAAAGGAGAATTTAATGGCTCAGCAAGCAAACTATCTTAGAACAGATTTTGTTGGCTTCAGGTAGAGGTTGATCCAGAGGGATGACATCCTCAGGACCCATTTTTATTCTCTCCACATGCTTTTCTTGGCTCCATTATGAAATGACTCTGCTCAGAGTAGATAGATGGTTGCCCAAGTTCCAATCATACATATGGTCAAGTTCATGTTTAGGTGCAAGGAGAACAAGTCTCTTCTTAATTAGAACCCTCACAAATCCTAGAATTCACTTTGATTGGGCCAACCTGGGTCACACATTTTACCTCTGAACCAATGACAGTGGTTATACAAATTCAGAGCACTGATTGGCCATGCAGAGTAATAAGCTCCTCCACTGAAGTGGGGTGGGGGGAGGAGGGGTGGTAAGAGGAGATGTAGCCTGGCCAGAGCATACAAACTAAAAGTACAATATTGAATAGAGTTTCCCAAAGAGAAATTAAAAGACAGTTACTCAGAAAAAAGGCAATGGATTCTGGGAACCAAAAAGATAATAAATGCTTATTACACCTACTATCTGCTAGGTCCTTGACTCAGTTTTTGTCAAACTCTCACAACAATATAACTTGATCTTTCAGAAGCCAAGTTTCCTCTTTTTAAAATGAGAATGATGATAGGTAATAAGAAGAACAGCTACCACTTATTTAGTACTTACTGTAGCAGGCACTAGGCTAAGTGCTTTATGTATTCCAACTCATTTAATTATTTATAGCATAAGATTACTGTTGGACATAAATTAAAATAAATGGCATAAAAAGTCATAGGCATAATACCTAGTATGTAATAGGTGATAAATGTTTAAATATATTTTATTTGTATCAGTCACTCATTTACTACAGTATTAAGCATCTAATAGGTATGTATTCAAAAAGTGAAATTAATGAATGTAAGTATGAAGTATTTCTGCATTTGATTATTTATATTCTTCCTAGTTGCATAAAGGATTTGATAGAACATACAGGGAATACATTCAGTAAAATAGTGAAGCATAAACAGAGAAAATCAGGACCAAAGGAATAAGAAAATTAGAATAGAATAATAAGTTAAGTGGAAAAATAAAAGCATTCATGGAGACCAAGTGAATGTGAATTTGGCTCTGAGCTACCCAGTAACCAAAGAAAAAAGGAAGATCCCAATAATTACAGTTCAACAATCCAATAGAACTGGAAAAAAATTTCGTTCCTCAAGGAAAAGAATTTAATGACTGGGCTTTTGCAATAAAGGAATTTTTGTTAGAGGTAGTGTGGGTGACAGGAACAGATACGAGAGATTCTGTTTAAAAACCTGTAACATCTCTAGCACAGAAAGCTATTGGCCAGGCCCTTCATCTTCCGTGGGGTAAATACCTGAGGTGCTTTTCATAACAGGATAAGGTGCCATTGATAAGAACTCAAATCTTTGAGGCACTATGCCTCCAACAGTCTTGGCAGGGAATTCCCTAACAAACTCCACATTCAGAGGGGAAGTAGAAGCCTTTTCTTCCACAAGAGACTGACCCTAAAGGCTTGGACTCCTTCCTCAAATGAAGCCTGGGAAGGAGAAACCAAGGGGTTCTCACCTAGCATCTCCTTTAGGCTGGACACCTCCCCTTAGGTTCCAGGGCCCCTGGCCTACATCCAGGAAAGAGTTAATTGTAGTGACCCAAATCTGCAGTCCCATTTTCAGCTTGCTGAAAATTACTTTTTAATCCTGGCTTTCAAGGCTTGCCTGGGGAACCATCTGCTGCACCCTCCCCCACCTCAGGCACATGGGATTACTCCCACCTGCCCCGCCTAACTTGCTTTTGTAGGGCCTAATTCTGCTCTTGCCCATCCAGATAATAATAATGTGGAGGATGACAGTTTCATTTGTGGGGTGGGAAGAGAACCTAGATTCTAAGACAACAAAAATCAAGGTCTTCCAGCCCGGATTAAATAGGAAACAATTTGAAAGGTCAGAATTCATAAACAATTTGTAGGTCTAGGATAAGCAGGCCTCCCACCCTCAATGACGCAATGCCATCTGCTGCAGGCTCGTGGGGCTGGGCATCGTGGAGCTTCCGTTTTTTCTGGGCTTCAATACTTGGGCACCATAGAGTTACAAAAGTGGGTGATGCACCCACGGGTCTGGATTTGCGCCACTGAAGGAAATAGCACAGGTCCCTGAATGAGACTTAGTGGCAATGCCTTCAAGTCCTTCAGCACTTCTGTGGACCAACATACATAGGCCACCTACTGTGTGCATCAATCTGCACACTCAAAGACCTCAGCGGAGCAGAGGGAAGAGTCAACAAAGAAGACCCAACATAAAGTACGATGTGCGCTATTAAAAGGGAAGGGGTCTCTGGGCACATGGCCAGAGCACCAACTCTAAACCCAGGCTGGGTGGGAGTTGAACTGAACCTTAAAGAATGGGAATTCACCAGAGGACAAGGTGAAATAGGACATTCCGGGTAAAGGAAATCGCACCCATAGAGTCCCAAGAAGAGATGGCGCTTCTGCGGAGGGTGCAGAAAAAGTAGTTTGCACCCACATGGCAGGCGGAAGCCTCGATCGCTTGGGTTCCACCTTGAGGAAGGATCAACAATCATTTTTGAAATGACCAACACACATATCCTTTCATCCAGAGATTCCACTTCCAAGAATTCATCTTGCAAATACACTCCCACATGTGCAGAGTGACGCACTTGGACGGTTATTTATTCAGCGCTGCACTGTCTGTAATAGCAGAGGCTGGGCATGACCTAAGTGGCCAGCAACGGGAGACGAGTTAAATCAATGCTGGTCCATCCAGACAAAGAAGACTGCAATGGAAAAAAAGAATGAAGCAGTATGAAATGATCTCCAAGACTATTATTAGGTGACAAAAAGCTGGGGATCCACCAAATAAAATGTGTGGACCTGGCTTGAATTTTTATTTGAACAAAGCAGCATCTGTTAAAAAAGAGAGAGAGACCATTAGGGAGATCTGAATGCTAACTGGATACTTTATGACATTTTATTTTACAGATGATAGATGTTGTGGTTATTTTTGAAAGTCGTTTTCTTTTAGCAATATACAGTGAAGTATTTATAGATGAAGTGATGTCTGGTATTTGCTTTAAAATAATCAGAGGGAGGGGGCAGGGCTGGGGGTGTAGATGAAAGGAGACTGGCCATGTGTGGGTAATCGTTAAAGTGGGCTGCTGGTTATATAGTGTTCACACCACTTTCTCTACTTTTGTATATGTGTGAAATTTTTCTATAATAAAATTTTTTAGAAAGCAAAAATGCAGGATAGTGTATTTAATATGCTGCCACTTAGAGTAAAAAGGGCGTATCCCTCCCCCCAAATTATATATGTGTGTGTAGATAGCAGAATATGTTATATGAGCTATTAAATATTATTTTAATATTTTATATGATAAAATATTTATAGCACACATCATACTTCATATTGGGTATTCTTTGTTGACTTATCCCTCTCCTCCACTGGTTATGAGGTCTTTGAGTGTGTACACTGAAGCACACAGTAGGTGGCCTATGTATAATAAGTTGGTTCATAGAGGAACTGAAGGACTGAAGGTGGGGGCACCTTATATATATGTTATATTTAATGTATAATGTATATGTGTGTATATATAATGTGCATATGTGAATATTTTTATATATGCACATGTCCTCTTAGGACCTGTCAGGCTGCTGGAGAATGCAATTAATTCAAAAAATAATATGCAAAAAGTATAAGTTATAAAGAAGAGGGAGGTGGGCTGAGGAAGGTTTCTTTCTCCTGAACAAGGAGATTACATCTGTTCCACATCCTGAGAGATGCCCAGGAGCTTGCTAGAGGAGGAGTGTGAATGAGGAGTCACGCATTTTGCAGTGAGGGAAAATAAAGACTAAAGGCAGGAAAATGGAAAGAATATAGCATGTTTAACTAAAAATAGTACTTTAGTACTAATAGTACCCAAATCAATACTGTTTTGTTGTCTTGTTTCCAGAACTTTAACAATAGCTTTTCTATTAAAAAAAAAAAAGGGGGGATTTATGCACCCACACAAACACACACACACACGCAAAACCCAGGAACAATAGACTTGCCTCTTATTATATGTATAACAAATCTCTGGAAGAAGACATGGAGGCTGGGAAAACTGATCACCTCCAAAAAATGGACTCACTGGCTGGAGGGCAGGGGCGGAAGGAGACTTCAATTTTCTTCTTGTATCTTTTGGATTTTGAGTAAGGTGAACACATTATCTATTTTTAAAATGTTATCTATATGGAATCAGGGAGTGAGCCTGTCTAGCTTGGGGAAGTTATTTAGCCTCTAGCTCTATGAATCTGCTTTCCTGTACACAGAGTGGAGACGATAACATTAGTATCTGCCTTATAGCTGTGTTGTGGGATTAAGTGAAGTAATGCATTAAATAATGTAATAAATTAGATTCCACATTAAGGGCACCCTTAGGAACACCAGTTAATATTAATAGCAAGGTCAGGACTCAAACATTACTCTCTGATTCCACAGTCTTTGTTCTTTCCACTCCAAAAGTTAGTCACCAAACGAAGTTGAAGAAGAGACTGATCCCCAGGTTGAAGACAAGAAGGAGTTGTTAGGGTCCCTGGGAAGCTTAGATGCTCTGGCCCCATGGGTCTTTATCATCCACCATCAGCTCTGCTAAGAAGTACACACAAAAGCTAATTGCCAGCTCTTGGATATTTTCACTGGCCTAGTGTCCCCCATGAGGCGATCACTGACCACATGAGAAGGGTGATCTTGTTTTTATAACCAGGACCACTTCTTCCCTTCAAAAGAAATGGCTTTTCCTGAAGGAATTCAAAGAGCATCTGGGTCAAACAGCAGAGAACCGTGACCTCAACTCAGGAGTGTTGAGACTCAGGGCTGGGAGTCGAGAAGTCTTGGACATTATTGCCAAAGCATGTAACCTCAATCATGTACTTTAACCTCATCAGGCCTTCATTTCCCCATTTTCCAAATGTGTGGGGGTGGGGTGGGGAGGGTGGATTATCTAACCTAGTTACCTCTCAGAGTTGATTGAATAGTTAATGAAGAAAGATAAGTGAAATTTTATCTTCTAATTCAGACTCTAGACTACTAGGTTCTTCTCCAGTCCACTTTACCCAGGCATATTCTTTGGCTCTATAGATACATATTTCATGTGTAAGTTAAGAATGTCATCAAAGGGAAGTTGAAAAAGCTGACCCCACATTAGCAAACCAGAGCTGTCACTTGAAGTCTCTGACCTGCCTTTCTCTCCTCTGTCAACATGCACACCAGTGGGTGGGAAAGACCCACCCCTCATAAAAACATGTGGGCAATAGCCATCTATTTCAAATGTTTGTCCTTGGTGAGAGCTGCAGCTGTCTTAATGTGGCTAAATGAAGTAAGGGAAAATCAGAAAAATGCAAATGAGATTCTTATTTTAGGCAAATCAATCTCAGCAATGCTCATATCTGATCAAGCTTATCTTTAGGATGATTATTAGGATAATGGATTAATGCAAAAGTTTATTTTTACCCTGTCTGCTTTCACCCTTTAAGAGCCTTCACACCTTTACTCAGCCAGACACCTCCAGCTCCCTTTCCAGGGAGTTTGGTGACAGTAACCCCAGCACTAGTGCTAGGTGGCAATCACAAAAGCTGGCTCACTACAAGATCACCAGCACCACACTGCCCCCACCCCCATCATGAGCCGGCCAAAATCATCCTCAGACTGCAGGGGTTTCCTTTAGAAAGCCTTAAAAAGGGATGAGGAAGACCTCTGGCACTTTCTTTACAAGGAAGGACAGAGAAGCAAGGAGGTGAAGAGCATGAGTTTTGAAGTCAGGCAGTTCTGGTTGAATCCTAACTCATCGTGAGATCCTAATTTCCACTAGCCTCGGTTTTCTCATCTGTGAAATGGGGATAATAATGATATCTACCTCATATAGTTGTGGTATGATCTAAATGAGAATTATATATGAAAAGCACTTAGCGAGGTATCGGACTTGGGGAGGAAATGAGTGCTATGGGTCACTTACTATATATCCAGCACTGTCATGAGTCCTTTCTGTGTCTGAATTAATTTTATACCAGCAACAGCCAAATATAGATATCATAAGTGTTATTAGCCCCTTCTTTAATAAAAAGAGAAAACAAGATCTTGGAAGATCAAGTGACACAGTAAAGCATTAGAGCCAAGATTTGAACCCATAACTCCAGAGCCCACTTCAACTGGCAAAGATGGAGTATTGGTCCTCCTACTGGCCAGGCTGTATAATGAGAAAAATAAGGCACCAGGTCAAGAAGGAAGAGGCAGATAAAGGACAAGGTCTAGCTGACCCAGAGCCTTTGCAGTATGGAGAATCAGCAGGTCCATCCTTAGGAAACTTCCCAGAAGCCATCTTCTGCTGTGGGGAGCCATTATATAGTTAAGACCATGGCACCGGCATTCTGAGCCTGAAGCCTTGGCTAAGGCTCTCTCTCTCTCTCTCTCCTGGGTATTGGGGAGGGGACTAGAGAAACAGCCCAGGTCTCTGCAGAAAGAAAGGCATAGCACATTCCCAAAGTCTTTCTCATTTGAAGCATTAGCTCACATTGAACTAGAGCCACAAAGGGGCGGGAAGTCAGCCCCGTGAATATGGTATTGGGAATTATTCTTTCTCTGAACCCAAAAATGCCTGACTATGGATGTAAAGAGAAGCTCAGATTCTTAGAGGCAGCATCAGAATTCAGATCTGTTTCAAATTCCCACTCTAAATCCAAGAAGGGCTTCTGGTCTACCCCTACGGCAGTGGCTAGCAACACTACTGCTGGCCCTGGGGCACCCCTGTGCCCAGATAAATTGGTTCCTTAAGGTAATGTTGAGAAGACTGAGAGGAGTTGTAATGAAAAGATGATGAGATGCTGCGTAAGACTCTATTGGAGAGACTCTGGGGTCTGATGTTGCTCCTGGAGAGGGCTTTTGACCTCTCTGTGTTTGTGGGTCACAATGCACAGGTTTTCCAGGGCAGCCCTGAGGGTTGGGACCACTTCCTTCATGCTCCCTGTGGTTGTTGAGACTGAGAAGTTGCAAATGGAGCAGGAGCAGATATTTCTAGGGCCTAACACAGTGCTGTCAGGAGGAGCGCCAGGGTTCTGCTTCCTGGAAAGATCTGCATTGTTACAGCAGTCTTTGGCCTGTCTTGGTGGGAGAAGTTTGAAAAGTCAAGTGTTTGAACTGATGATTATTTGGACTTTTTTTTAACTTTGGCAAATTGATCTGTCTAAACATGGTAGAGAGCATTCTCCCCACAATGTCTCATGGAGAGACTCTCAGCTCGCAACTGTGCCCTGCCAGTTGCCCTGACTTATTTCTTCTGTCCTCCGACTGATACCAGAGTGCAGTGATGGAGAGGGTTCTCCAGCTCTGATTACTCCACCCCTTTGACTACTTGGGACTAACCCATTGTGGATAGGAACTGATGCCAGTGGAAAGAATGTGCCCCTGACCATTAAAGACTGCTTTGTTTTGTTTTTAAGAATGGCGATGTAAGGGAGGGACACACTCACAATATGAAATACAAAAAGGCATTCCAGCTGACATGTAAAGCAGCCTCTGTGAATTTCTATGTGTATCAGAAAAGAGAAAGAACCAGCAGCAGCTTTAACCACAAGATGGGGGAGCTGTGAGGGCAGGGCAGGAGTTCATCTCCTCTGTACATTTTGGCTCTTAGATCTGTGTGTGTCTAAAGAGAAAAGCCAATATTCAGTTTTTATATTTAACTATTTAAAATGATTCCAACTGAAAAACAAACAAAACCAATAGGTCCATGATCTTGGACAATTGTCTTCATCTGGAGTTTTGGTTTTCTTATCTGTATAATGGGGTTAATAATACCTACCTCACGTAAGGTTTTCAGGATTACATAAGAATATATGTATGCAGCCTGGATAGGTTCTGGCATAGAATGACTAAGAAGTAGCTACTTATTTTAATTTGTGGTGATTTTAAGTTCCTAAAAGAAAGAAACACATACTGTCAGTTGGCTATGTGTGTGTGTGCAGTTGGAGATGTGTACAAATATACATACAAATATATCACATTTATACATATTTCCCAGATGTGTCACTGAAAAACTAGCACATATTTGAGTCAAAATGGTACCTATTCCACCTACTCCCTGGGTGAGTGAGATGTGCACCAGAGCGATTAGCAGTCCCATTTTAGAGACCAGGAATCTAAAGGACTTAGTGCCTAAGTAGCTTTCTCAAGGATTCGAGGCTAATCCAGAGTCCTTCCTACCCTTTTCTTAGCCTTCCTGTCAATTTGTGCCTGCCTTCCCCATCTCACACAAATTCTCTGTCAAGCTAAAGAATTATGGGGAGGAGATACTGGAGAAGACAGGAAAAAAGAAAGAGAAGATAGAAGAGGGTGAGATAAAGGGAAATGTGCTCTTTTTGTTTACTGCGTCTGAATTCTCTCTCCAAGGCCATGAGTCTGGACCCACCCACTCTATCTAGCCCACCCCCCAGGCTTGTGTCTGCCCATACCTCCCTGCCTTGTCCTTCTAAGAGCTGCAGGGATGCCTCCAAGCCCCCACCCCCAATAATGAGGTTCCTGTGAAGGCTTTAGGTTCCTGGATCCTAAAATGCCTGCTCTGGTGTCTGTCCCACTCCAGTGCAGGCTCTTTGCTTTGCCTGCCTGCCTCAGGGCTGTGAGGGTCAATGGCCCAGGTGAAATTCTAGAAGGGAGCAAGGCCTCTGGAGAGCTAACCTTGGCTGGCTCCCCAGCACTCCATCAGCACCCATAGAGTCTACGGGTTCATCAAGGCACCAATGGTGGGCTGGATTTTCCACCTGAGGGAAGATGCAGGCGCTGCGCTCTGACAATGAGAAAAAGGGTGAAAGTGCTGGAGAGGAAGATCAGGAGCGAGGGTTATATGCACCCAGCACACAGTAGGGCTCCATAAACTAAACTGTCCTCCCTGTCTCCAAAATGATCTCTAAGGCCCCTGCCTGCCAAAGCTGCATTCATCTCCTACACTCAGGCTTCACTTCATTACACAAGGAAATTTGGCTTCATTGATATGAAGGGGCTAATTACTACATGAGACATAATTACAAGACAGGAAATGGATTTATAGACACTGTCAGTGGGAGGGGAAGCTGCAGCTCTGCTTGGGCAGCTCTGTGCTCCTGCAGGGCTAAAAGCTGCCCTGAGGTGACTTGTTTCTTGCCCTAGGAGTTCTCAATTTACAGAAGAATGTGCTTCTAGAAAGACTGGCGGTTCCACTGATTTCTGAAATCAAATCCAGTTTTTACTCTGAATTTGCTCCATGATTGGTGATATGTTCCCACAGGATCCCTCAACATAATAAAAATCATACTTAAGAGTGTAGTTTTTTTTTTAAGAATTTTATTTATTTATGTATACAAGCTGGGGTACAGGCCAGAGGTGCGGGGCAGCGAGAGTGTTCACCAGAGACAGAGTGGGGAGCAGAACAGGCAGATCAGAAATACACTGCTGAGGAGAGCAGCGGGCAAGGCAGGAGAGATCTGCCGCACCATCCGGCATCGCTTGCGGCCAACAGCTCCACAGCTCAGTGCTCAACCGCTGCGCCACCGGGGAGGCCCAAGAGTGTAG
Organism: Scalopus aquaticus; assembly: GCA_004024925.1. Taxonomy (NCBI): domain Eukaryota; kingdom Metazoa; phylum Chordata; class Mammalia; order Eulipotyphla; family Talpidae; genus Scalopus; species Scalopus aquaticus. Next base: position 39,468 of record PVIJ01007680.1, read on the forward strand.
TCTTAAAGGAAACATTTAAAGAGGAAAATGATAGATCTTAAAACTAGCAAAAAGAAGAAATGCTCTATAGAAACTACAGTGCACCAGGACCTGCCTTTCTTTGGGGTTGTAAGAACCCTGAAGAAGATTTCTATGTCCAGTAGGTTGCCTGATATTGATTCCCTTTTAGATTTCCTTCTGATTTAGTTCTTTTTTTCACTCTAAAATTATGCACTTTAATTCATACACACAAACACAAAGAAATTGAAACAGACAATAAGTGTAAGTGAAGACATCCATCCTGTTAATCAACAGGATGGATCAAAGATTGACACATTAATTGTAACTAACATTTATGGAGCACACTCTACGCCAAGTGCTGAGTTTTACATGTTGTTCATTTTTACAACCTGTGAGACGGGTATAATCATCTCTAATTTATACCCAAGGAACTGAGGCTCAGAAAGGTCATCCAAGGTGTCCAAGTTCACACAGGCAAAAGCCAGAGTAAGGACTTGCACTCAACCTGTCTAAATCCAGTGTCTGCATTCCCAAGAACAATGAGAATCTCACCCCACCCCCAAATTAACACTAAGATTTTCTCAAGAATATTCTTCTGTGGAATCCAGCATTCAATTCCTGATCACTTACCTTTAGGAAATCATCATAAACATGGATTAAGTTTAATGCACAATAATCTTCTTTGCGAAATTACTCAGCTATGGGGGGGGATTAGATAACAAATGGTCAACAACAGGACAGTTAAATAAGTTATGGTACATTCATAAAATGGAGTATTATTCAGCCACTAAAAATGACATTTATAAAGAGTGGGAAATAATAGGGAAATACTTGTTTTGTAGAACTAAAAAATTAAGATTAAAAAACATATATCCATTAAAATTGTTATTTAAAAAAGAAATATGCAGAGAAATACAACTGGAAGGAAACACACCAAAATGTTCATTTTTTAAAAAAAGAATAATTATGACTGTAAGAAACATTTCTGTCTTTTGGTACAGCTCTTCATTGTTTGTATTCTTAACAGCCTTTCCCAGACCCTGCCCACAACTGTAAGACCTTCACAGTGAGGTCTTGCTTATCTTTCCTCACAGATATCTGTTTAAAAGAACCACCATCATTACAATTTGCTGTTCCCGGCCTCCCGGGTGTCACAGTGGTTAAGCGCTGCGCTGTAGAGCTGTCGGCAGGCAGCGGTGACCGAGTTCGACACCCGGCTGGGGAGAATCCCACATGGTGCGGCAGACCTCTCCTGCCTTGCCCGCTGCTCCCCTCAGCAGTGTATTTCTGATCTGCCTGTTCTGCTCCCCACTCTGTCTCTGGTGAACCCTCTCGCCGCCCCACACCTCTGGCCTGTACCCCAGCTTGTATGTATAAATAAAAAATAAATCTTTAAAAAAAAAACAAAAACAATTTGCTATTCCCATAACTGTACGTTTTCACACAATGGGCTTTTCTTAAGCAGAAGATATATGTGCCAAAGTTGTCTCCTTCGTCCTGATTGATGACGTCAAGTGCAGAATAAGGGGCCTTTCTAAGACCAGAGAAGGGGACTGCCCAAGAGGGCAGAGCTACATTGGTCTTTGGTTCATTCACTCATGCAGTCAACAAACTTTCATAGAATGCTTATCATGAGCAAGGCAACATGCTAGGTCCCAGGGATATGGAAATAAAAATATGCCAAAAAGATTAAGTCACAATGACTCAAGGAGAATCCTTGCTGATCCCATTACAAAAATAGGAGGAGCTAAGGCCAAAACAAGTAACTAAGACTGGCAAGCCACTGGCCAGAGGAAGAACTAGAAACTAAGTCATCCAGCATCTGGCATTGACTTCTTTTTTGGAAGCAAGAAGGAGAAATGGGGATATAGACTCTCCCTGCTGGCCTCGGATGGTAGCCTCTTTATAATAGTAGCAGTAATAGTTCAGTCAGTAGTTTCTGGAGCCTACGGTGGGATGATGAGGACACAAGCATGAATTACTTGTCTTCCATGGACCAGCTTGTGCTTAGGTATTCAATAGGACAATTTATGCACTGCTCTGTCCTAAGCAGATGCCTGTGACATCCCAACCCTCCCACCCACTCCCCACTTCAGGTTGGTTGATAAGCTCGGTCTCTCTTGAAGGGACATGTTACTCCTGCGCTTTCAATCCAGTTGGATGCTCCACTATATTTCTACTATGCACAGATTTTCGTCTAGAGTACGATGATAATCAGACAGACCTGGCTTCTACCTCCTACTTCGCCACATACTAGTTATGTGAGCTTGGACACTTTACCTGTCTTTTCTGAGATTCGGGGTCTCCTGGAATGGGGTTGTGGGTTAATGAATGAAAATCCTGAAGCCACAGAATCACTGGAGACAACTCAGCCTGACCATGGGTTCCAGGGCTTTTCTGCAGGTCTAGTGAATCAGATCTCCAGGGAGGGCCTCAGAATCTGCATAGTTAATGAGCATCCCAAGTGGTTCGTATGCTCATGGTAAGTGCTCAATAAATGGTAGCTTTATAGAGTTGTAATTTATATTATCAATATCTACAGTCAGTTTAACAGTGATGTCATCCTTCCTTCAAGAACAATGAATGAACAGTGTTTTACATCTGGATAATAAAAGGGCCATTCTGGGAGATTTTTTTCTTAAAGTAGCAGTCTTCCCCAAAGGTGATTGAAGGCCTCTAAATCTAGATACAGAAAATGATGATCTGTAAATTATAAATGAGCCCTTTTCTGGCTTCAGTTACTCTTCAGAAACCTTTTTTTTAAAAGATTTATTTATGCATACAAGCTGGGGTACAGGCTAGAGGTGTGGGGTGGCGAGAGGGTTCACCAGAGACAGTGGGGAGCAGAACAGGCAGAACAACAGAAATACACTGGTGAGGGGAGCAGCAGGTGAGGCAGGAGAGGTCTGCTGCGCCATGTGGGAATCTCCTCGGCCAGGCGTCAAACTCGAGTTGCTGCTGCCGACAGCTCCACAGCCCAGCTCCCAACCGCTGCGCCACTGGGGAGGACCTCTCTTCAGAAACTTTTAGATCTGAATAAATATAAGAAATATTATCATGTCAGGTGTATTCAGAGGTTGGGCCCTGGATATAATACTCGATCTTCAGCATTTTGTTATATTCACATATTCAAATTCAACATATGTATGTATGTAGTGGACTCAGAAGCAACATTTGCAGACCTTTGAAAGTGGTCATATATGATCTTATACTCAATTTATTCATACTTTTAAATCTTTACACCCAACTGTGTTCAATTATGTCTATCCCTCATAATTATGGATTTTCTATAACCTTTTCCACAAAAACTTTGGCATTATTTCTAAAGTGTCACTTCTATTCTAATATTATCTGGTTTCCAACTCGTTAGACTGATGCTTTCTGCTCAGTGTAAAATTGCTGACATCAATGAGGTGTGAATTCACCCCCACACCCCCATCCTGGGTTTTGCTTCTTTATGTGTTCTCTGAAGAACTATGAGTCATGACTTCTAGATGAGAGACTTTGCCCATTTTTGTCCATGGACTTTTTAGAATAAGCTCTCTGTAAGAGTCTCTTTATGTCAAATGAGGGTTGAGCTATATCTGAAGGTTTAGTCCATGTTCAGTAGACTATCAGGCTTTTTCAGACAAATTCTCTGATGTCTGATTCCCTTTTGAGGTATTCTCTGGTATCTCCGTTGCCTTTTATTCATGCATTTATTTTTGAGAGAGAGTCTCACCCAATTGCCCCCCACAATCCTGCTTTGGAAGGCCCTGCTGGCCTTAACCACCTACCCGGACCCTGACAGAAACAATCTAGGTAAGACCTCTAATTTGAGCCTTTCCAGGAATGTCAGTAATATCAACTACTCACCAGTATTCTGCTAAAGGTTTTATTTACATTGTCTCACTTAATCTTCAAAATAATGCCTCAAAGTGGCTATTACTGTAATCTCTAGTTTTAATGTTTGGTTCAGAGAGGTTAAATAATTTGTTCAAGGTCACACAGCTAGTAAATAACAGAACCTGGGCCTTTGGATTCTAACAATAGTGTTTCCAATCCGTGTGTTGCTGCCCCAATTACTTCTCACTTTTCATCCTGTCCCTTGTGACCTGTTGGAGCCCCAATTCTTGCCAAGGGGAAGTCTGTAGTCTTTAACACTTTCAGTCCAAGCTTGGCACTAAGACCTTGCCCAGCCCAGCTGGACTGGCACCACAGAGAGGCTTTATTCTCCAGCCTCTGTGTTCCTCCACACAGCGCAGGAGGGATGAGATCATCAAGAAATTACTTTCCGTTGCTCTAGGCCCTCTCTTGCAACTCAACACACTCTAGTCTCCCAGTTCTTGTCACCAGTTGGAGTGGAGAGAAGCCCCAAGGCAGAAGAAAACTAAATTAAAAGCCCAGGTAGCAAAGATGCTATATTATCTGTAAAACAACATTCAGAGGTTTAAAACAAAAGCATTTATTATCTCACACATTTTTAAGGGTCTGGAATCTGGATGTGGTTTATTCAGGGGCCTCTGGTTCACTAGCAATCAAGCTATTGCCCAGGATGCCATCTCATCTAAACACTCTACTAGAGCAGAAGGTTCCAAGTCCGAGCTCTCTTCGTGGCTCTTGAACTAGGGACCTTATTTCCTTATCAGATCACACAGGCCTCTCCATAAAGTTGTTCATAACATGGCAGGTTGTATCCCCCAGTACAAATGATCCAAATGAAGAGTGCACTCCCAAGAAGCAAGTGTTTGTTGTTGTTGTTTTTAAAGATTTATTTATTTTTGTATACCAGCTGGGGTGCAGGCCAGAGGTGTGGGGCGGCAAGAGGGCTCACCAGAGACAGAGTAGGGAGCAGAACAGGCAGATCTAAAATACACTGGTGAGGGGAGCAGGGGGCAAGGCAGGAGAGGTCTGCTGCACCATGTGGGAATCTCCCCGGCCGGGCATTGAACTCACGCAGCAGCCGCTGACAGGTCCACAGAGCTGCACTTAACCCATTGCGCCACCAGAGTGGCCCAAGTGTTGTTTTTTGGGTTTTTTTAAACCTCATCTCATACCATTCTGTCACTTCTGTTTACTGGCAGTGAGCCACTAGTCACTCAAGAAAAAGGGATTACACAAGGTCATGAATAGCAGGTGATGGGGAACACTGGGAACCATCTTGGAGTGGGACAAATTATTTGTCACCATCAGTGCCCCCCAAAACCATACATACTAATTTTATTCTTCTCTACATAATAGCTTTTATCATTCATCCTGCTTGACTTTTAGTATTACCTACCAATGGGATAGTATAGCAGTTGATCTGTCATTTGCTTAACACCCTCTAGATGGAGGGTCAGACACCTCACAAACTTGAAATATATAGGAACTGTGGCTTAGAGAGATAAAATAAGTTGTTTAAGATAGATAGTTGGTAGAGAGCAGGTCCTTGCCATCTACCCAGACCCCAGCAGATACAGTCAATGCCAAAGCCATCTTCCCCCAGAAACTTGTTCTCTTTACCATGATGATTGATGTACATCCAATGTTTTTGTGTCTGCTGGGTTCAACTTTCAGTGACTGTGACTCCAGTGATTCAAGAGAGGATGCTTTAGGCAAAAGGAAGGTATGCTTCATTTTAGGGATCTTACCAGCTGACCCATGAAGAGGGGAGGGGAGTGATTACTGGGGAATCAGATAAGTGGTTGCTTAGACTAGAGGGAAATCCCATGGAAGTTCTAAAGATAATAATGAATTGAGGTTGGAAAAGAAAATGGTATATTGGAATTTCTTACTCATTCATTCCATTTCTAGCCAGATGTAGTCAGGCTTATTCATCTCCCAAGCTCTGTGCTCCCATATGCTGAAAGAATTTCTGCCTCCCGAGTGGTGCAATGGGTTAAGTATCAGCCTATGAAGCTATCAGCAGCCACTGCAGCACAAATTTGATCCCCAGCCAGGGAGATTCCCACACGGCGCAGCAGGCCTCTCCTGTCTCACCCGCTGCTCCCCTCAGCAGTGTAATTCAGTCAATCTGCCTGTTCTGCTCTCCGCTCTGTCTCTGGTGAATCCTCTCACCACACCACACCTCTGGCCTACACCCCAGTTCTTGTATGCATAAATGAATAAATCTTAAAAAAAAAAGAATTTCTGCTTGACTTCTCCCTCTGTCTCAGACACACTGTAAAAAGCTTTACCTACGTTGGGTCATTTCATTGCTACACTATGTCCTTGTACATACATCTCCAGGAGGTGGCTCAACTGGGAATGATGGCTGTAACCAGGTCAATATGGATACAGAAGAGGTCCCAACATGTTCACAGAGTGAAAAGGATGAATGGTTCAGGAAAAACCCATCTTGGACTTCATTCAAGCAAGCTCAGCCATCCAGTGTGCTGGGACCACAGCCACACGATGATAAGGAGCAGGCAGAAGTAGGAACCGCAGGGCCCAAGCCAGGGAAGCTGAATCCCTGGGGTCCCTTCTGGAAGAGCCACGTGACTGGATGCAAAATAATCACCTCAGGCCCGTGGTTTAGCTGGCCCAGGCACTAGGGGTTCCCAATCTGCAAATTAGGGCATGGCAGAAGGAATCCAAGTGGTCTCAGGCTTCCTGGCTATGGATAACCTGTCTTTTCACAGAAAAATTTGGACCCAATGGAACTAGCATCATTTTTCCCCATCCCAGAAAAAGCTGCCAAAAATGAAGTAGGATGCTAGGAGCCCAATCAAAGAAGCTGGAGTTAGGGCAAGACTTGAGTTTCTACAGAGAGTGAGAGTCCTCTACAAGTCACCATGCAGGAGCTCATTCAACAGAATAGAACCAGTATGGTGGAGTTTTGGGTGGAAGGATAGAAGAGAAAGGAAGGGAAAAGAAAGGGAAGGAAAGGAAGGGAAGGATAGAGAATGAAAAGTTTGTTATATTGAGAACTCAAGAATCTAAGGCTCAGGACTACCTGGTGGCCTAGGGGTCAAGTCTCAGCACTATCACCCCTATGGCCTGAGTTCAGTCCCTGGCCAGGGCGCTAACCCACATGGCGCAGCAGACCTCTCCTGTCTCACCCTCTGCTCCCTTCAGCAGTGTATTTCAGTAAATCTGCCTGTTCTGCTCCCCACTCTGTCTCTGGTGAATCCTCCCAACCCTGCACCTCTGGCCCACACCCCAGTTCTTCTTTGCAAAACAAACAAACAAACAAAAAAATCTAAGGCTCACTCCAGGCACACCATATTCATGCCTTTGGAAGTAAGACCAATTCCAGACCCCACTGGCCAGTGGGCTGAGGTTGCAGATGGGGAAAGGTTGACCAGAAGGATTGGTTTGACAGTTTGGAGGACCTGAGACTCAACATAGAAAGCATCAGTGATTCTAATTCAAAGAAGCAGGAATTTGGGGGTAGGGGGAGGTTAGGACTTGGTATCACTGCTCCAGTAAAGCTCATTTAAAGCCCTTGGTGCAGTACTTGCAGCTCAAAATGACAAGAAAAATAGGTCATGTTCTTAATAACCAAATCCTATAGAGAAAAGCAAATGGGGTTCTTGGCTTCCAGTGAGGTTCTGACACTATGTATTTTGCAGCTCTAGGCAGTTCACCTGGCAGGTCACATGATTCTTGGTTTCCCTGTGAGGAATAAGCCCCTAGATTGTAGGCCCCATGGGGACAAGGATCCTGTTGGATGTATTGGATGTATTTCTTATATATCAAAGACTAATAGAGTGTTTCACACACAGTGAGAGTTTAATGAATATTTGCTGAATTAATTATACTATGTTGACAGATTGTGAAGATCAAATATGATAATTGAGTGTTATAAGTCACAGAGACCTAGTGCTACAGAATCTTAACCTCTTAGAGGTCTGATCATCAAACAGAAATGGACTAAACCATGCTAATAGGCAGAAAGCTATCATCTCTTCTCTGTGAGTGTCTGAAGCAAGAGCTCACTTTCCTCCCTCAAAATGAGACAGCCCTGTTCCCATGATGGCTTTACTGTTCTCTTGTTTCATACTAAGTCTACTTATTGCAACTTCACTTTTCTTCATCTCAGATGCTTTATGTCTGGCTTCCTCATTAGAACCAAAAGTTATCCTAACATACAGAATGTAGGTGACTTGAGGATCTTCAAAGCACTTGGTGGGGATAAAGGTAGGGAAAACCAGGCTTCCCTGATGGCACAATGGGTTAAGTCTCAGCGCTATGAAGCTATCGCCAGTCACTACAACATGAGTTCTATCCCAGCCAGGGAGCTTCCCACATGGTGCAGCAGATCTCTCCTGTCTCATCCACTGCTCCCCTCAGCAGTGTATTTCAGTAGATCTGCCTGTTCTGCTCCCCACTCTGTCTCTGGTGAATCCTCTCACCACCCCACACCTCTGGCCTACACCCCAGCTCTTGTATGCATAAATAAATAAAATAAATCTTAATAAGTAAATAAATGTGAAAACCTCTGGAATTGAGGCAAAATTAGCAGTGCTATTTATTTTAAGGAATCCAAAAGAACATAAGGACTGGACCAGTAAGGCAACCATTGGATGCTTTTGTTTTGCTCTTCATCATGGGATAGAGGAACTGAATAGTAGCAAAATCTTACCTGGAATATCTGTAAAGTCTGTTCATCAGTGAACTTGAGATGACACATCACTTGCTCTTGTGTAGCCACTTGGCTTTGTGAGGATAATAAATCTCCCAGGTCTTTGAAAGCTGAATTAATTCCTTGCTTGGCCAAAAAGGTCATATTTAAAGAGAAAAGGGTCCTTGTACAAGTAATGGAGATAAAGAAGAGAACTTACTGGGAGCTGTGAAGCAGGGGATCTGAATACATGATCCACAGACTTCTGGTATTGGATCACCTAAGGAACTCATAAAAATCTAGATGCTGAATCTAGACCCTCAGGGGGAGAGGAAGGTATACCCTTCATGGGTAGGTAGGAGAAAGTTCAGGATAGAGCTGGTAGATGAGGTGCCAGCTAGTTAAGGTGTTATTCAGAGTAGACTGACTGGAAATGCAGGCTCACTCTTGAGTCCACTAAAGGTTACCTAGAGATATTGAAACTCATTTTTTTATTTCAACAGAAGAGCAGGGCTGAAAGCTAGAGACAGAACCAAGGAGTCAGGAACTCTAAAGATTCTTTCATCAATCAAGAGCAGGAGTAGGTAGAAAGCTTGGATGGCCACTGACAACAGGAAGGAGTTTCTTATTTGCTACATTGGTGTGGTCCATGGCAGGTGTGCCTAGTTTAAATGTTCTCCTTCCATTGCTGCACACAGAAGAGGAATGCTGTTCCGGCCCACCATTTCCCCTGCTGTCACCTCCCGTGACTCTCACTCAGATTTGCTGAGATTGACAGAACTGCCAGAGGAGCCAGCCCGGCTGTCTGGTATGTGTAGTTAAAAATAATCTTTAGAGTTTTCTAAGCTCACTTCTGAATCTCTGTGGCTCTAATTGATGGGTGATCTTCATGCTGTTATATGAATTTGAAAACTATTGCTTCCAGATTTCATTGTTGCCCTGGCTGTTATCTGCCAGTCTTTCCCAAGTTGTCCCTGCACCCTGGCCCCAGCCTACCCAATCTGTCACCTCCAGGGGCCACAACATGTACTTGATCCACCTGCTTCCAAGTGTTTGAAGCATATCAGAAAGTACCCCGAAAAACAATTTGAACTTAAAGAATAACAAGGGGACGTCATCACAGCTTCTTATTTTATTTATTTCTTTTTCCCAGGGATTTTTCTGCTTCAGCCGCCTCAGGGGGCAGGTACAACAAAATGACAGAAAGGAAAACACTGAACCACATTAAAATGCTCTACCAGCAACTGCCAAATTCTGAGCCTTTGGAGACTAAGCTGATGGCAAGTACAGCTGTCCCTCTGCTAGCAACAGGGAGTTGGTTCAGATTGATGGTTTTGGGTTCAAGCCCAGGAGTTTAATGATAATGATGATGATAATAATTAGTATAATAATAACTAACCTTTATTGAGTGCTTTCTAGGTGCCAGACACCATACTATGTATATATCTAGACCTATAAAATCTCATGTATTTCTTACTAGAGTCATATGAAGTAAATAATTTCATAACCTCCATTTTACAGAGGAGGTTGAGGCCCAGAGAGTTTAAATTACTTGATAAATGAGTTGTGCTATTGCAGTGGATGATGGGTGATTTGGTGATGATACCTGATGGGGGGATTCTAATGTCACTTCAATTTAAAAAAATACATTTATAAAAATGATAAATGAATTCTTCACATCAGCAACCATAATCATCGCCATTCCTACAGGAGTAAAAGTATTCAGCTGACTAGCAACTCTACATGATTTGACCCTTAAAAATTAGTCAAATCAATTGGACAGATGTGAGAGCCTACACTGGAGGGGGACGAAAGCTGCATTTCTGTTCTTTCTCACAAGGTTCTTTCAGTGAGGTTCTTTTGGATGTAAATTACAGACTTACTCAAGTTTCCTCGAGAAAAGAAGAATGTATTGAAAAGATCTGTTATATTGGTTTATTACTGAGAACAATTTGATTGAAAGAATGGAACTCCAACTCATACTAGCTTAATCCAAGAAGATTGGCTTTGGTTTACATAACTCAGAAGGATGGAGTAAAGTGAGGTTAAAAGTAGCTTCAGGCATATCTGGAATCAGGGGTTCAAATGATGTCTCCGCAGGACTTTGTCATTCTCCCCAACTTTTCAGTGTGCTTCCATCTCTGTTTTGGCTTCATTCTTTGCTGCCATAGTTGGTCTTCCAGATGACCACAAGCAACTCTAGACTTACCTACATCCAGCAGCCAGGTACAGAGTAAGAGTCAGTCTGCCAGCTCCAACAGCAAAGCCCCCAAGAGAACATTCATTGGCCAAGACTGGATTGTGCTGCCCCAAATCCAGTCACTATATTATAGAGAAAGTGTGTTTTCATTAGTCCATTTGAAGTCGATGTACATCTCTAGCCATTAGCTGTAGTCAGGGGGTAGAATCACACTCTACAAAATTGCTGCCAGGAGCCATGTTCTTCCCAGGGAAAGAAGGGATCATTGAGTTGAAGACACAACCTAGAGGGATGTACCACACTGTGAGTTTGCCCTCGGAAATTAAGACAATTTCAGGGAGCAGGTGTGCACCCTTACTTTTTATCATGAGATGTATTATCTCTTTCTCATACTAGTATTGTGTCTCATTGTCCACTGGCTCCATTGTCCTCTCACTACTGGCTGGCTTCCTCACAATACTCTTCTCATAACCAAACTCCAAGCTTTTGCCCAAATGATAAATGTATCATTCCTGCTGAGTTTGTTAATTCCCCAAAGAAAGAATCTGATCTCTTTCAGGCTGACCACCATTTACTGGCCAGCCTACTGACTGAGTGTTCTTGGACACATACCTTGTCCAGCTGTGGCCAAAAAGCAGTAAAGTGAAAAAAATGATCTTTGAACTGACGGTCTGGATCAGGCACTTTCTGTCAAAAGGGACTGTGGATGGAAAGTAGTTTGTGATGATTAAATGTAAGTTTCTTTCTTCTTCCCATCCTCACGATTGGTAGTAATAATGCTGACCTTACAGACAGTTGTGAAGATTAATTGGAATATAGTGCCAGAGAAGTGGTGTCTATTGGCTCGTATCCAGGAGGCGCCCAATAACTGTTAACATCTTTCCTTCTTAAAAAGTGTAGCAGGGCCTCCCTGGTGGTGCAAGGGATTAAGTCTCAACACTATGAGGCTATCGGCAGTCACTGCAGCACAAGTTCCATCCCCGGCCAGGGAATTGACCCACAAGGAGCAGCAGACCTCTTCTGTCTTACCTGCTGCTCCCCGCAGGAGTGTACCTCAGTAGATCCTCCTGTTCTGCTCCCCACTCTGTCTCTAGTGAATCCTCTCACCTCTGGCCTATACCCCAGCTCTTGTATGCATAAATAGATAAATCTTTTTTTAAAAAAAGTGTAGCAAAAGTGAAACCCAAGTCCAATGGATTTCATATGGAATTCTAGAAGAGTTATTAACTATCATAATAGCGGGTGGAGAGCCCTAGTGAAGGGAAAGCATGTGCCAGAATGTTTAACACAGGGTCTATGACAAGAATGGTCTTCAGTATATTCCTCATGGACTTGGACTTGAGTCCCAAGGAGTGAGGGGATGGGGGGAAGAAACAGACTTATTTTTCACATGAAAATCTTGGAAATGGTTTCAGAACATTTCCAAAACTACTCTACTTCAGGACACATGAGCAAAATGAATATATGAGGGGAAAAAATGGGGCAAAATGAGGAGGAATTGTGCCCACATCAGTGGCACAGCCTCACAGCATAATAACGCTGACCCAGAGTACTGCAGGAACCCTATCCAGACACACCCAGGCACTGGCAGCTGAAAAGCAAAGGTACATCAGTTTCCTAGGCAAACAGCATGAGAATAGGACAAAGTGTAGACACCATGTTCATGTGCAGAGAAGATGGCGTTGTACCCAGAGACCCAAGAATGTCAGGATTCTGCTCTACAAGCCCGCTCTCCCTGTAGGGTTCCATGAAACAACAGCACCTGAATGTCTGCACAAGCATATAATACCCCACAGTATCACAGGAGCAGACGCTATTGGTTGTCCACCCAACGTCAAGGAGGATGTCCCATCCATTCACTCCTTTCCCTTTTTTTGCTGTCTTTCTCTCACTTTCCTTCCATTTTGAAACTTGCTCTTCTCTTCTTAACTTTCTTCTCCACTGTATTCTCCTCTCTGCACATGTGTGTACTGTTCCCTTCCTTCCCTAGCTATGGGTTGAATTGCATGACAAAAAGAAAGAGATATGTGAAGGCCTAACTGCCAGTCAAACAGAATGTGACCTTATTTGGAAATAAGATCATTTTGAATGTAATTAGCAAGATGAAGTCATAATGGAGTAGACAGAAGCTCTTAATCCAATATGACTAGTGTCCTTATAAGAAGGGATTTTGTTTACAGAGACTCAGGAGAGGAGAGTGTCCTGTAATGACAGAAGTAGAGATTGTAATGATGTAACTGCTATGGATTGTCAACCACCAGCAGAAGCTATGAAAAAGCAAGGAAAATTTCAACCCAGAGTCTGGGAAGGAACATGGCCTGCTTACATCTTGGTTTTGGACTTCTGGCCTCAAGAACCATGAGAGAATAAATGTATGTTACTTTAAGCCTTCACCCCACACCCTGGTTTGTGGTAGTTTCTTACAGCAACCCTAGGAAGCAAATGCACTCCTTTCTTCCTCTCTAACTCCCTGCAGGAAATGAGGCCTCTCGGTCTTAAATTTCATGCATCCCACCATGGTTTCAGCTCCTGTTTATGTCTTGCCATCTCTGTTCCCAGAATCCTGTCACAGAGGAGATCCTCAAACTGAGATGCAGGCCTGCTGGCTCCTCTGCCCAGCACTTTTCTTCACAGTCAAGTCCTGACCCTGTATAGCACCACCCCTTCCCCTCTCCTCTCCTTCACTCCTCCCCCATCCCCACTCCCCCAACCCCCACCCCCATGCTTAAGGGCCCATAGATAAGGAAGCTACACACTCAGAGAGTTCAGTTCTTCTGCAAGCCCAGTCACAAATCCTGTGTCATAATTTGCTCCTCCAGAGTCAGGATTTTTGCATTAGTGAGATTTTAATGGAAAAAAAATATGTCATGACAACGAATGATGCCCAAGAAAAGTTGGGCCAAAGGACAAAAAATACTTGGTATCAACCATCTAAATTACTTCCATAGGGCTCCCTGGTGACTCAGGGGGTTAAACCCAGCACTGTGAAGCTATCCAGAGCCACTGCAGCTTGAATTCAATCCCTGGCCAGGGAGCTTCCCACATGGCACAGCAGACCTTCCCTATCTGCCTGCTGCTCCCCTCAGCAGTGTATTTCAGTAGATCTGCCTGTTCTGCTCCCTACTCTGTCTCTGGTGAATCCTCTCACCACCCCACACCTCTGGCCTACACCCCAGCTTGTATGCATAAATAAATAAATATTTTAAAATAAATAAATAGCTTCCATAAAACCTTGCTTTAGAAATGCTCAAACCCTCAAAGTCTATACCTTAGTCACCTCATCTAAATGATTGCCAAGGCCTGGCAATTCTACTTTTCATCAGGGATTTCAGTAGCTATTTACTGAGTACCCACTATCTGCCAAGGACTGCTGTCAACACTGGGGATGCTGCAAGAAACAGCACAGATAAAGCTCTTGCTTACACATAGCTTATATTTTAGTGGGAGCCTAGGAAGAAAGGCAATAAGCAAATAAGTATTTAATATGTCAGGTAGCTAGGAGCTATGGGAAAAAAAACAAAGGAAAAGGAAAGTGTGTCATGGCGGTGATTATTTATATAGAACAGTCAATGAAGGACTATTCGATGGTGACATCTAAACAAAGACCTGGACAAAGTGAGGAGAAGGGCATGCAGGTATCTGGTGGAAGAATATTCCAGACAGAGAGAGGGGCAAGTGTTAGAGCCCTGAAATGGAAACAAGTGCTGTGTTGGAGTAGTAATGGGGAGACCAGTGTGGCTTGGATTTGATACGTGAGGGGGGGATATGATAGGGAGACCTTCATAGTGGGGACCTAAAAGGAGATGTGAGTCAAATAAGGTTTTGAGCAGAATAGTAATAAGATGTGACTTATCTTCTAAAGGATTTCTCCGCTGCTGAGTAGAGCAAGAAGGGAAAAGAGAGACAAGTTAGGAGGCCATTGTAATAATCCAAATGAGAAGGGATGGTGGTTTGGTCTAGGGTGGTAACAGTAAGTAGTGGACAGATTCTAAATATATGTTGAAGGTGGAGCCAATAGGATTTGCTGATGGACTCAATAAAGAGTGAAAAAGAGAGCCAAGATTTCAAGGTTAATTCCAAATAGGTGCCAGAATGGAGTTACCATTCTTAATTTCTCTCAGTGTGCTGCCACTTTCCTAATTGAGGCTGCCATAGAGTCTCATCTGCTTTACTGCAGCCTCCAGATCCATCTCGTGCCTCCAGACTGGCCGTTTTAATCCTTCCTCTGACAGCAGCCAAACCAACAAATCCAACTATAGCTCTTCCCTCCTTAAACGTATAACTTCCTTGCCCTCCTTCAGCACCTACAGGTTATAGCACAACTCCTTAGTATGGACCTCAAGTCTACCCATGATCTGACTCCTGCCCTTCTTTGATTTCACCTCCCATGACCCTCCCACAGACACCCTGTGGTCCTGGCAGGCCATGGTGCTGACACCTCTGGATGTCCTTTCACACCTCCATGCCTCTGCTTCTCATGTTTCTCTGGCTTGCAGTGCCCTATCCCTACTGGAAAATGCTTATTCATCCTTAAAGATTCAAATTTAATCTTTCTTCCTGGAGTCCTGCATTGCTCCCCAAAGCCCCTTACTTCTACCTTTTTATAGCTTGACTCATCATATTGCCTTGAAACTGTTTCTCTGCCTCCTCTACTAGACTGAAGCCCCTTGTAGTAAGGTATCATATCTTACTTATTTCTGGAACCTTATTACCTATTGCTTAGACAGGAGAGTATGCTCAACCAATGCTTGTTGAATGAATGGATGGGTAGAATGAATTATTTACAATAAGATTATCAAGGTAACTTGATTTGTGAGCTAAGGTTAAATTCTGATCTCTGAGTACAACTCCTCCCAAAAGAAAAGGAAGGAAGTTTAACGAGGTGATTAAGAAGCAGAAGTTTTAGAATAAAAATCTGGATTTGAATTGTTTCTGCTGCTCACTGTGCCTTAATACTTCACTACTGTGAACCTTGATTTCCAAATCTGGGAATTAAGAGTAATAATTCCTGCCATATGGGTTATTGTGCAGATTAAGTAAGATAATGTACTTGATTATACTTGAAGCAAGATGGAGGACACTGTGTTATCTTGGCTGGCAACAGAAATTCTACTAGGCGGAAAATGAACTGCTTTTGCTGGGAAACACCCCTGATCAAGAGCTGAGAATAGAAGGGTGGTGAGACATCAAGGAGAAGGAAAAGTTCTTTTTTTTAAAAAAAAGTTTTTTGGTATTTTGGTATAATTTCAGATTAAGAGAAAATTTACAAAGAGAGTTTAGAGAATTCCTGTATACTCTTCATCCAGTTTCTCCCAATGTTAACATCTTGCAAGACACAACTATTAAAACCAAGAAATTAATGTGGTATGATACTATGAACTATAGATTTTATCCAGATTTGACCAGGTTTCCGGTAATGTGCTACTCCGGGATTCAAGCCATGATTCCCCATTGCATTTAGAAATTACTTTCCATAAATAGAGAGAGGAAATTATGGACATTTCAAAGCAAGCCAGAATCAGGAGGGGAGGAAGTAAGAGGAGCATGGAATGAGGGAAGAGAAGGAAAGAAGGAAGGAGAGGGCCTCCCTGGTGGCTCAGCGGGTTAAAGTGCTGCGCGGTGGAGCTGTTGGTAGTAGCCAGGGAGTTTGAGTCTGGCCAGGGAGATTTCCACAGGGCGCAGCAGACCTCTCCTGCCTCACCCGCTGCTCCCCTCGGCAGTGTATTTTGGTCAATCTGCCTATTTTGCTCCCCACTCTGTCTCTGGTGAACCCTCTCGCCTCCCCACGCCTCTGGCCTGCACCCCAGCATTGTATGCATAAATAAATAAATCTTTGAAAAAAAAAGAGGGGAGATAGAAGAGAGGAGGGAAATAGTTATTCCAAGTACACTGTGTGTGGACCTCCCCCTTTAACCATGAAAATGCTGATGTGAGAAGTTTTAGTTGTACAAATAATAATAGTGCTGATTTTCATGTCAGAAATTGTCTGGTGCAAGAGGGACCACACATAAGAGGTCAGAGGAGCCAGCAGGCAGGTTTGGTCCTGGGAGCACATGGTCATGGAAATCTATAGCTCAGACTTCCACAGACTGCAGAGTAGGGTAGGGAGCAGCCGGTGTTGCTTACATTTTAAGGGGGAGAAGTCCACTCATTGTATCTGCCTGATGTATAATAGTGCTCAAAATGCTCACTATTAATGCTATTAATCTAGTGCTCAGATGCCTTAAGGAGTACTGCTCAGCTATCAACCTGACTCCAAAAGGCAAACTGGATAACTAGGTAGGGAATACAGCTACTGATTCAGGGCCCTCCCCTTAACATCACCCCTGGAACTTCATGCACATCTCAATAGGTCCACTACCAAGAAAGCTTGCTCCATGAGTTGAGCCATGTCCAGGTTACTGACAATGACTGTCATGTAACTTGTGAGTCCCCAGGGTCCAACAACAGTAGGGAGGATTATAGGTGAGGTGGTGAGGATAACAATAACCATGATAATAACCACAAAGCCTGAGGTTTTGAGGTCCCCTGCCTTCACCCTCATCCTAAAAACCTTTGTCTTCCTCCCTTCCTCCACCCCAGCCCCAGGAGAATCCCTGAAGAACTCACTGGCTCTCTTCACTATAGCAATGTGGAGACTTGAGTATAAGACCCTGCCCGAGAGGCCAAGGTCAGAGACTGAGTTCCAAGAGCAGGAACTGGGGAAACCAGTCCAAAGTCAGTCATCTTTCTTTCATTGAATTTTGAACATGTAAGAATAATAATTCTTTGTGTTTTCCATTATTCCATAAGGTACATAGGGTGTGCCATTTCAGAATGAAGACACTGTGTTTCAAGAGGGTAAAGGATTGCTTGAAGTTCTTCCAGCTAATTACAAAGGGGAGACTCTGGTCTCCCCTTCTTAGACCAGGGCAGCCCTGTTAGCTGCCATCACCAGTGGTTCCCCAGCAAGATTGATTCCAGTCCCTCAATGTAGATCAGGGAAGCTCAGACTCAGAATACAGAGAGTTTTCCAAATGACAACATCTTAGCTTTAACAAATTTATTTGAAAACACATTTCTTCAAAATAATTTATTCCTAAACAGTTAAAGCAAGCAGGGGGAGGCAGTTGTCAAAGAATGAATTGAAGAGATGGGATAACAGACAGGTTAAAGGGAATAATTAGAGGCTTTTTTTCTTGTTATTCACCAGCTTCTTTTTCAGGCCTGTCAATCACTGTTTATCACACTTGAACCAAAACAATGATTTTTTTTTTCCCCTCACTGAGGCCAAGAGGACCTACTGGGGAGATAGTCACTAACGCTGAGACAGGACCAGCATGACGTACAGACTGGAGATAGGGGCAACTTAAAAATGATCACAATAGCCTGGAAACCAGGAGGCCATGTCAATGGGGTGAGACCATGTCAGTAGCTAATAATACAACTGGCAGAAGCTCCTACTGTAAGCTAGCCTTCTTTATTTAAACGTCTCAACAACCCTGCCAGATAGATACTCTTATCCACATGTCACCGAGAAAGACGCTGGGGCTCAGAGATGTTAAAATGCATGCACAAGAAATAAAATGCACAAGGCCAAACATGAAAAAACAGTGCTAAATGGAGCTCCATTGTGGTCACAGAAAAAATGTCCACTTATACAACTGATATGATTATCAGGATCCCAATCACAAGCCATGGTTGAGGCACCCAGGGATTAAGACAGAGCAAACAACTTGCCTCCAGATAAGGCATGGAGCAGAGGAAGAGCAAATGCTCAACTCAGGGACCAGCGGACTGGGAGGGCACTCACTGCTTGCAAAGCAGGTATCTAAACTGAGTGGCAGTGCAGTCATATTTCATAGACCCATCTTGGAAAAACTAAACTTGATAGAAAAAGAGGATGGAGAGTTAACACAGGGGAGAATCTGACCCAGGATGAACAGAGACTTCCTAGAGAAAGGGATAACTGAGTTAAGTGGTAGCCATGTAAGGACAGTGGAAGAGAAGAAAAGAGAAGACAAAAGCAAACAGACATATGGCAGAAACATCAAGGAGGGAGACTATAGTGGGATATAACTTGAGTGTTAAATTTGAAGCAAGAAGTGGCCACTAAGAAGGCAACAGCTGATAACAGCTAGCCTCTATTTAATGCTTAACACATGACAAATACTTCCAAGAGTTTTACATGTATTATTCATTCATTCATTTTTTCATTCCACAAATATTTATTGAACACCAGAAGGATGGGTACATGATGTGTGGGGCTCAGTACAGTGTGAAAATTTGGGAGTGGGGAACGTTTGTTCAAAAGCAAGAAACATTTTTACTTTCCTCTGAAGTCTTTCTCCAGTCATGGTATTTTTTACTTGCTATTTTATGTTGCATTCCTGGAGCCGAGAGATACCAGCAGAACAAGTAGACCATCGTAGGAATCCAGCGCTCTGCCCTGCAACTTGGATTATGGGCACACATATGCCTGACTCTGAGCTTCCTTGTGTCCAGCCTTCCCAGCAAAGGATCCTCAGGGGCTTAGGGAGGCACCAGTTGCTGGGGAGGGATGGAGGAGCAGATAGGCAAAAACCCATCCGGAAGAAGTGGAAAAAGATAGGGGCAGGATGACATGAGAACTGGGGTTCCAAGCTCCCAGAGTGGGCCCCATTCTCCCATTGCTTATAAAGCACAGGCTCAAGCATGAAATTATTAATAATTTCAAGAACTCCAAGTACAGCCCCCTTTTGAGAACTGACCCTATGTGACTGCATTAGTTGCATACATATGAAACCATCCCTGTAAGGTTATGTTCTTTTTTTTTTTTAAAGATTTATTTGTTTATGCATACAAGCTGGGATATAGGCCAGAGGCGTGGGATGGTGAGAGGGTTCACCAGAGACAGAGTGGGGAGCAGAACAGGCAGATCGACGGAAACACCTGCTGAGGGGAGCAGCGGGTGAGGCAGGAGAGGTCTGCCGCACCATGTGGGAATCTCCCCGGCCAGGCGTCGAACTCACATCGCCCGCTGCGGACAGCTCCACAGCGCAGCACTTAACCGCTGCACCACCAGGGGGGCCTTAAGGTTATGTTCTTGACTCAGGGATATAACAATGAACAATATAAAACAAATTAAAAATCCCAGTCTTGTAGTTTACATTCCATTGGGGAAGCAAACCAACAAAACAAATGAGGCACATGTATAGTATATTTGACAATACAACAGAGGGAAATGATGCAGAAAGAGTGCATAATGGTTCTAGGAAAGGTGCAGTTTTTAAAAGGGAGTTGGGGAATTGATTCGTTGAGAAGGTAACTTGAGCAACAATTTGAAGGAAGTGAGAGTAAGCCAAAAGCATATGAAGGAGAAGACTGTTCCAAGCAGACAAAATAGCAAATGCAAAGGCTTTGAATCAAGAGAATGCTTGACTTGTTTGAGGAGTTCAATGTGGCTAGAATGGAACAAGTGGTGAGAGGCTGGTAAGAGATGAGCTCAGAGAAGAAGCACGTATATAGATGATGTAGGGCCTTCTAGGCCATTGTAAGGACTTTGACTTTGGCTTTGAGTGTGAATAGAACTTTGGAGGGTTTGTGGAGAGAATGATATAATCCAGCATATATTAAAAAGATCACTCTGGGGGCCTCCCTGGTGGCGCAGCGGTTGAGCGCTGCGCTGTGGAGCTGTCGGCAGCGCGCTATGCGAGTTTGACACCCGGCCAGGGAGAATCCCACATATTGCGGCAGACCTCTCCTGCCTCACCCGCTGCTCCCCTCAGCAGTGTATTTCTGATCTGCCTGTTCTGCTCCCCACTCTGTCTCTGGTGAACCCTCTCGCCGCCCCATGCCTCTGGTCTGTACCCCAGCTTGTATGTATAAATAAATAACTCTTTAAAAAAAAAAGATCACTCTGACTGCTATGTGAAGAAGTCATGGCTAAGTTGATTGAGTTAAGTCTCAAATTTTTAGTGATAGCAATGCAAGTGAAAATGGAGGATAAGAAAGGGGTAGATAGCATGAACCAGAGGTTATGGCAATAATCCTGGTGATGGATGATAGTGTCTTAGAGCAGAGTGGTAGCCGCAAAGAACTTGAGAAATGGGGCCTCCCTGATGGTGCAACAGGTTAAGTAACAGCACTATGAAGCTATCCAGAGTCACTGCAGCACGAGTTCAATCCCCAGTCATGGATTTTCCCACATGGCACAGCAGACCTCTCCTGTCTAGCCCACTGCTCCCCTCAGCAGTGTATGTCAGTTGATCTGCCTGTTCTGCTCCCAGCTCTGTCTCTGGTGAACCTTCTCACTGCCCCACACCTTTGGCCTGCACCCCAGCTTGTATGCAAAATAAATAAAATCTTTTTTTAAAAAAAAGAATTATTCCAAAAATTTAAAACAGAGTAACTAGGAGGATGTTGCCATTAACTAAGATAAGGGGAAATGTGAATCAAACTAATTTTCAAATAAATGTGTGAGTTATGTTTCAGACAGGTTATGTTGGAGATTCCAATTAGATTGCTAAGCAGAGATATCAAATAGATTGTTGCATAGAAGTCTGGTTATTGTCATTCAGTTTTACAGTCATGGAAGCTAAGATATTCAAAAGATAAGTGATTTGTGCAAGGATGCTCAGTAAATGACAGCTAGGATTCAAACTCAAATAGTCTATCTCTAGAGCTCTCATTCTCTCTCTGCCCACTGCATTAAATGTAGGGTAATAAAATAGCCAGCTTTTGCAAGATTAGTGGGAGACAAAACGAAAGCAGTCAGGAAGCTACTTTGATAGTCTAAGTTAGAGATGTTGGTGACCAGAATCATGGTGGGTAATAGAAATAAGAGAAATGAAAGAGTTGAAAAGATATATGGAATTAACACTGAGAAACACACTTTAATAAGATCAGGAGAACAAGACTGAGGAAGTCATCAAATCTGTATCTCAGATTTCTAGCTTGGTTCAATGAAACAGCTGAGACAGAAGACAAGAAGAATAGTATGGACAGGTAAAGAATGAGATCATTGAGGACATATAAAATGTCCCAGTACTTCCTTTAGGACAAAGGATATCAGAATTGAGATCAGCTCCACTTATTAGCAGAGTAGTTCTCATGGATAAACATCTTGTTAGTAACTACTGCAAGTCATGGGTTTCTAGTTGAAGAAAGTGGGCATTATTTTCACCAAATGTCCCTTTCAGAAAGAAAAGATATAATGGAATTAACATGGTACTTTCAGATTCTGGTCAGAATATCTATCTGCTTTCTGAGTTTTTTTTCCTGGGGCCACCCCTCCTTTTCATCTAATAGACATTGTATTCCACCCAAATCTGATGCCATAAGTAAAGTTTGCATGGTAAAAAAAATATGTTTGGCAGTTAAGACAAATTTCATACACAGAGACTAAAGCTCAAATAAGGGGACATACAATTTGTGATCTGTGTGACATTGGGTAAATTACTTAACCTTTCTGAGGTTTGGGTTACTTGTTTGAAAATGAAGGTAATAATACTTGTCTCTTGAGATTAAAATGAGTGATTGGAAGTAAAGAACCTAACAGAAAATGTTATGTACCCAAGAAATGTCAGTTTTATCCCCCTTCCTCTCTGAGATTCTTGGGATGTGATGTCCTCAGACCTTTGTAGTGGGTGTTTTGTGGGTCATGCTTTATGTCTGGGCAAAATATGGACATCAGTTTTAAATGGCCTTATCTGATCCATGTACCTTCCATCCTAATCAAGGAATACTTCAAATCCCATTTTGGATTCATAAATTCCCTAAGTCTCTTCTGGCTTCTAAGACAGTCTCATACACTCCTACTGCCTGTAACATCACATTGGGAACCTTCAGGGGGTGTCAGCACCAAGGGTGTGGACAGCTCCTTCCCTAGGACTTCCTTACTCTAATTCTGGAACCCAGCCTCTGCCCAAGGTTCTGATTAGGATTTCTTAGTCTTTCTTGCTCTTCTTGATACAGCTTTAAAGCAGTCAAGTTAGAGTCCATAGATTTGGTGTTTAGTAATACCAGAAAGTATCTGATTCCAGAACAAACCAGATAAGGCAAACTTTTTTAAAAAACTGGTTCAAATAATTAAACTTTCCAAACTTATGTCACTGATTTCAACTTTTTAGGAAATGTTGCATTGTTATCTGAGGCCGATTCTGACATAAAGTTTATTTTGCAAACAATATAACTTTTTAAAAAATTTTAACAAGCCCCTACTGGGTTGAAATTAATGTCTTTTATAGTTCCATTCTCTCTGTCTTTGTTTTCTATATCATAAGAAAACGCTTGTGCAGCTGCCTCTGCTTTTCACATATTATCAAGGGATTAAGGGCATGTTTTAGGGGACTTGGTCTGGACTTATAATGAGAGTATATAGCTTAAATAATTTTTCTTGTCTCTTCTCCCCCGGAGACAGGCATGGAATAAAGAAGGAGAATAGTAACTATTGCCATAGGGAATAGCTTTTCTGTTTTGTTTAAGAAACTAAACTGAACAGTAAAAATGTTAGCAAAGAAAGCAGACTCTTTACTTTAGACATATAAAGCCAAAATGTCCAAATATGTTTGTTATCTTTAGGCCTCCTTAAGTTGGAGTCTCTCATCAATTTACCTGGGTCCTGGGTATTCTGGTAGAAGGGTACCTGGCAGAAAAATGACAATTAAGACTTCTTAAGAATATTCAGCTGATCTCCCATCCTGGAAAGTGAACCTCTATTACTGCATAGCCACCATGAACCCAAGTCGTAATCAAATTCTTTTCACATGTTATTTCAACAAGTCCTTACAGTAACCTTGGGAATTAGGTATTAGTATTTTCACTTCACAGATGTAAAAAAGTTAAGGCTTGAAAGGGGGTTCTACTTTACTCAAGAGCACTCAGTTTGCAAATGGCAGAAGCAAGATTGGAATTCAGGTCAGTCTTAACACCTGACTATGTTATCGAGCTATGACTTTAGGGAATAAGGGGAAAGGCTCTCGTGGAAGAATAGAGATTAAATGCAGGACACAGGATTGCTGGTTCCAGGATGAATGTGGGACGTTCAGGGCACCCACCACATCTGATCCAGTACTTCTCAAAAGTCTGTCTCACAAACATAGTGTAGTGCTTGGATGACTGCATCAGAGTCACCTGATGGACATATTAAAAATGCAAATATCTGGACACCATTCCCAAAACTGTAGTTCAGTAGGTGTAGAGTGGAGTTTGGAAATACGAACTTTTACAGACTTCTAGGGGATTCTGAAACAGATTTTGGAGCGACTCTTCTTGGCAAACTTTATAAGCCTCAGGCTCCCCACTTCTGGTTTTAGATATTAAATAGTCCTCAGGGATTCAGAATCCAGGAACAATTTCAAGGGAGGAACTACAGTCCCCATGGAGGACATCACACAGTACTCAGAGACTAGGTAGGATGGTGGTTCTCAATCAGAAGACACATACCAATACCAGTGATACTTTCTCAACCCCAACATGCCCACATCAGTTTAGAACTTCAGTGTATCCAATAAGCCTAAAAATGAACTTATTGAGGGTACTAGATAACTGTTCCCTCTGAACTAATTCTAACCTCTACGGCATTATTACAGAGGAAACACACCACATTCTCTATTACCTGGTCTATCTTCCAGGAAGACTTCTAATTTATCTCCAGGAAACTTCCCATTGTTTCTCCTATCATAACTTGAGGCATTTGTGTCTGGAGGTTCTCTTGGGGCTTTTCTAGATTGAGATTTGATGCTTCCTCCTTTGGTTTTTTTTATTGTTCTGAGATATGTTGGCTGCTGTCTAACCACTGAAAGAAGTCTAAGCTTAAGGGTTCTTGGTACAAAAGCACAGTCTTATGTTGTGTGAGTGGTGAGGACTAAGAGGGATTGTTGCTTCTGCTTCTCAGTTCATGGCAAGTCAAACCTTGACATGCAAATGCAGGCTTAGCATTACCAGAGCTTCTGATCTACCACACACATATGTGCAAAAGGCCAAAGTTCTGCTTCAAATTAAAATATAAAAATATCATGTGGCCAAACTAAAAATTCTGTAAGCCACATCTGGCCAATTTACAAACCAAACTCAGCAGAAAAAAAAGCCCTTCTTGATTTTTGGTTGGCTTGAGATCAGGCTGCCATACCTGACAATGCCTGCCAAGAAATCAGTCCCGTTTTGGAAGCTGCAATTCTAAACCACTTAGTCACCCCATCCTATGCTGATTTGGCCACCTTTGTGGGAGAAATTGAGGGAAAAGAACTGGGGAAGAGCCAGTTCTTACTATCACCAAATATGCACTGGTAGGTTGTTCTAAAGCACCTTCCTGACTCGCTGAGAGACTTAAAATTACACTGCAAAAACCACTCATATTTTAGTGCAGTAAGATATGACCAACTCAGTGCTATTAGAATCCCAACAGTAATATTGGTTCCTTTTATATATATATATATATATATATATATATATATATATATATATATATATATATATATATGATATCTCAAACCTCCCATGGAAAAGGATCACCTCCATTGATAAGCTCTACCCTCTACATTTGAAGCTAGCTTTGCTCTCTACATATCTCACCAATACAGACTGCAGTGTGTTGGTATTTTAAATGATTTGTAAGGAAGTTTTAACCTGCATCTTTACTTTCTACCACCACAAAAGTGATCATGAACTCATTCATTTTCACTTTCTGAAACTCTTTAGTCAGTTTTTCCTATTGCAACAAAGTATTGGAGGGAGGAATCAGTGAGCAGGGGACAAATAATTCTTTTTGCCTTGCAACTCCCACTTCTACCAGTCCTCTTCTTTCCCACTCTCCTGTGGGTGAGAATTCTAGTGGGTTCCTAAGAAAGAAAGCCTCAAGTAGGTGGGTGGTTCTGAAACAAAAATAGTGGCAAAGACCTGGCTGATAGAGAAGTATCCAAGGAAGTCTTTTGGGGATCTTTCTGTCTCTTCACAAGCAACTGGGATCCAGATTCACAGATTCAAAGCATCGTTCCTTTGATACAAAGGCCTGTGCATTTCAACTCCTCAACTATAATCCAGTGGCTCCCTTGAAGTATATGAGGGTACTCATGAGGATGAGAAAGGAGGAAGATTTTCAGAATTGGCTATAGAGTTTATCCAAAATATTCATGATTCTCCACCCCAATCCTCTGGTCTATCAGAGTTAACTGGGGGTAGGGTGTCAACATACAAACTTCGGAAAATTCTTCCTATGTGATTTTGAATGACTACCCTTTCCACTCCCACAATACCCTCCCTTTTAATCTAATTGAGAATAATAAGTTGAGAATTAGCCTGTCCTGTGTTATTTTGGGAGTATTGTGACTACACAGAGTCAATAAATGCGGTGCCCATTAAAACTCACACACACACACATAGTTGGACCTTAAACAAGATAATGTATAGTTATTGCAGCACTATTTACAATAGCTAAGATATGGAAACAACCTAAATGCCCAAAAACAGATGCCTGGATCAAAAAGATGTAATATATATATATATATATATATATATATATATATATATATATATATATATATATATATATATATACAAAATGGAATACTATTCAGCAATCAAAAAGATAAACTCATGCCATTTGCAGCAACATGGATGGAGCTAGAAGGAATTATGCTCAGTGAAATAAGTCAGAAGGAAAAAAATATTGGATGGTTTCATTTATAGGAGGGATATAGGGGAACCAAATACAGGATTGGGGGAAAAAAGACAAAACTAGCAGGCAACTATAAATTAGAGACATTCAGCAGGGGAGGGGGAGGGAGAGCACAGGAAGAGCACAAGAGACTATGGTGATAGTTCATGGGTGACTTGTGGGTGGAATTTTACAAGGACTATACCTGAGAGGAAAAATCAAACATTATACAAAAATGAACAATGATGTATATATGTGTATGTATCTATATCTATCTATCTATCTATATATCTATCTATCTATCTATCTATCTATCTATCAAAATGGATAGGCTTATATATATGTACCTGAAGGACACAGGGATGGTTCTTCCACATAATTAAAGGTGTTAACTGACTTCAATATGACTGAAGAATGTGACTGATTGAACAGGTGGGTAGTACAGAAAAAAGAGAAAGTTGGTCAGTCAAGAGAACATAGACAAGAGAAAGTTGCTAAATCAAGGCTTGGTAGTACCCAACCCCAAGGAAATTTCAACAAGCAGATCTGGACCATCATGGACCATTAGAAAAACCATTTCTCACAAGAAAAATGAGTCAGGCCACTCAAAGTTGATGTTAGTAGGCATCCAATCCACAGTGCAATTCTTTGCTCCTTCAAACAACACTTTGATAACCTCTTTCTTTTAGGGAAAGGAAGTGCTGGTCTGCATATCTGGCCCCTGAAATGTTGGTCTTCATGGTAAAACACCTTTGAACAATCATGATTTGGCATTCCATGAAACTTGATCCCTAGACCTTGTCTGCTACAGCTCTAGTTGATTCTTCAACTTCATCTTAAACTACTAAAGTTTACAAAATTTAACTTTCTTTTATAATATTCCTTTTTAACTAAAATTCATGTAACACAAAATTAAACATTTTAAAGTGAACAATTCAGTAGGATGCAGTAGGTATTCACAATGTATGCAAATACCAACTCTATTTTCTAAAAAATTTTTATCACCCCAAATTGATCCCATGCCCATTAAGCAGTTGCTCTCCATTCTCCCTTGCAGCCCCCAGTCTTCATTCAGTCTCTATGGATTTATCTGGATTGATTTAGGTGAATTTTTGATATAAATGGAGCCATGCAATTTCATGTGACTTCTTTCATTTACCATAAGGTTCAAGGTTCAGCCACATTGTAGCATGTATCCCTTTTTATGTTGAATAATATTGTATTGTATGTGTATACCACAACTCATTTATCCATTTATCCATTGATGGATGTTTCCACCTTTTGCTCATTGTAAATTATAATGCCATGAGTATGCATGTACATGTATTTATTTGAATACTAATTTTTAAGTAATTTGACTATATTCTAGAAGTGGAATTGCTGGGTCTTATGGCAATTTTATGTTTAAATTTTTAGGAAACTACTAAGCTGTTTTCCATAATAAGTGAATCATTTTATATTCTCACCAATAACACTGGTCAATTTTTTATTTTGTACATCCCTGCTGCAGTCCCATTAAAAAGGCAACTAGCTTCAAATCACCACAGATGTGCCAGCTGTACTTGTTATACTCAATGGAATTCAGTAACTGTTTTAAGTTGTCGTATGTCGTATGAGGGAGAGATCCAACTATTAATATTTTTCTCCATGTAGTTACCTACTTGTCCCAGAAACATTTATGAAAGAGATTATTCTTTTCATATCTGATCAACTTGACATCCTTGTCAAAAAAATCAACTGTTGGGCCTCCCTGGTGGCCTAGGGGTTAAGTCTCAGCACTATCATGCTATCACCCTATCACAGCTGTGGCCTAAGTTTGATCCCCAGCCAGGACTCTAACCCACATATGGCACAGCAGACCTCTCCCCTCTCACCCACTGCTCCTCTCAGCAGTGCATTTCAGTAAATCTGCCTGTTCTGCTCCCCACTCTGTCTCTGGTGAATCCTCTCACCACCACTCCTCCCCCCGCACCTCTGGCCTACATCTCTTTTCTTCTAAGCAAAAGCAAATACAATCTTTTCTTAAAAAATTAGCTGTTAGCTCATATCTGGGTTTACTTCTAGACTCGATTATCTTTAATTGGTTGTGGTCTATCTGTATGTCAGCACCATATTGCTCTGATTATCATACCTTTATACTAAGTTTTCAAATTGGGAAGTGTGTTTTCCAACCTCCTTTCTACCTTTTCAATATTGCCTGATCTACTTGAGTTTCTTTTCAATCTCATAAATTTGAGCACAAAATTTTCTATTTCTGAATTTTAAAAGGGTCATTGTAAGTATGACACACTGAACATGTAGATTACTTTCCGTAGTATTGCCATCTTAATATTTATTAAGACTCTAATCTCTGAACATGGGACATCCACTTAAATCTTAATATTTTTCCAGCAATGTTCTATAATTTTCAGTATGCAAGTCTTTCATCTCATTGGCTACATTTATAATTGAGCATTATATTTGGGGGAGAGATGCTAAAATGACCATTTATGTCATTCTTACTGCTCTATCCAGAATAGACCTTACAGAGGAAAGGATGAAAGCAGGGAAATATATTGAATATTCCTGCTAAAAGATGATAGTGATGTAGTCGATGGGCTAATCTTGGAGATGGCAAGAAGAGTTTGGATTGATGACACATTTTGTAGGAGAAACCAAAAGACAGGGTTCACTTGGATTGAAAAAAGAGAGAGCTAAATCAAGGATCACATCAAGATTTTTTTACATAAGTAATTAGTGAATGGTTGTGCCATTTACAGAGATGGAAAATACTGGACAAGGTGTAAAGGAAAAGCCAAGAATTCAGTGCGGAGAACTTGAGTTTTAGTTGTCTATTAGATATCAGTAGTATTTATCACAATTTGTATTTTCATGTTCATTTATTTACTGCTTTATTAACTTCTGTCCCAACTAACAATATATGATAGATAACAAACTTCATGAGGGCAAGAATCAACCTTTTTTTATTTATTATTATATCCCCAATACCTAACACAATGCTTGACACAGAGTAGATTATTATTAAAAAAGCTTTTCAATAAATAAATCAAAATGCCAAGACTGGGTATAGCTGATTTTTCCTATATGTCTCCTAAAACACTTTTCAGATTTACTTTCTTATACTTTACTCATAAAATGTTAAGTGTTTTTCTGTTTTTGTAAGAAGCAAGGTTCTTGTATTCATAATTTGATAAATCATAAAATGCCTCCCATCCAATCTCTTTATTTTCTTCATACCTTTCCATCCATGCACTCTCTGGCACAATAGTAGAACTTAATAAATTCCAAGAAATATAAAAGAAAAAAACCTGGTACTTCTCAATAACAATAGTGAATATTTACTAAGTGCTAACTATGTGCCACGTACCATATAAAATGCTTTACATTATCTGATCTAAAGTTCACAACAAATATATCAGTACAAAGTCTAAAACATTGCTTTTTGTTTTGCTTTTCAGTATCGGGGTCACATGCTTTGGAGTGTAAGGTTGTCCACATAGCCAAAAGGAATAGTTGAGATGGGTACATTAATTTATTTAAGTGAATATATATCAACATCATTTTTTAAAAATGCGCTGGTTTGTGCCAACATAAATAAAGCCTTGAAGAATCTTGCAATTGGGTGAATGAATACCTTCACATTAAAAAAACCATTAGGCAATAACCATTAACTGAGTCTTACTACATAAGCATTGATGGGTTGAAATATAAGGTAGAAGATATGGGTTTAGCTGTCAAGAGTGTCATTTTCAACAGGGCTTTTCTGAGATTAAGTAGCCACAAGATAAAGAAGAAAAAAAGAGTGGGGGTGGGTGGGTAGGGAAAGGGAAGAAGGATTGTAATTTAACCAAGAGATTGTATGGGGTTTATGTAATTTAACCAAGAAACTATATAGTGTTTCTGTTGAGTGGCAAAATCAAATGTCCATGGAAAAGGAAATGATATAAGCGTTAACTTTATCTGTTCTGAAAGTTCCCAAGCCTGAAGCAGAGTCTCTAAAACAATCTAGAACACATTTCATGCAGTCCCTGCCAATCAGTTAAAACTGGCTAATGAATTGAAAACTGTTAATCATTCCTGGCCCCTAGCTCTTTTGAATGCCAGTTTAAATGGCAGTGAAAAATCAATAATTTCTAGGGTCAGTCCTTCTGCAGGGGGTTAAGGAAAGTTGGATCTAGAAAGTGGATGAGTCTTTATCAAACTTTGAAAATCTGTTCTTTGGTGAACTATTCTCCTACTGTTAATCTCAGAGAGGTCCCACAAGATCCTCTGCATCTGAGGATGGTTTGTAAAGGCTTCTAAATAGCACCCTTCTGAAAACTTTCAATAACCGATACACAGAGATATCTCTTAAATTGTGGAGGCTCCAAAGAGGATTTTGTTCTGAAGTGAGAATGCCTTAGCAAAGAAGGCAGAAAGCTATGTCAAAAGGACATAAAAATCCCCTTTTGCCATGAGTATAGGCTGCACTTGGTGACTTGTTCTCAAAGAATATAGAAATATGGAAGAGTATGGAGTATAGAAGGAGCGGTTTGGGTAGTTACTTTACAATGGAGAAACTAGGGGCCTCCCTGTTGGTGCAGCGGTTGAGCGCTGCGCTGTGGAGCTGTCGGCAGTGAGTTCGACGCCCAGCCAGGGAGATTCCCACATGGTGTGGCAGACCTCTCCTGCCTCACCCGCTGCTCCCCTCAGCAGTGTATTTCTGATCTGCCTGTTCTGCTCCCCACTCTGTCTCTGGTGAACCCTCTCGCCGCCCCACACCTCTGGCCTGTACCCCAGCTTGTATGTATAAATAAATAAATCTTTAAAAAAAAACAATGGAGAAACTAGGCAAATATTCCCTCAGCCTAATGCTAAAGGTCAACTTCAACAGTGATATGTCATCTCAATATCACATGT
This sequence comes from Scalopus aquaticus, assembly GCA_004024925.1. Taxonomy (NCBI): domain Eukaryota; kingdom Metazoa; phylum Chordata; class Mammalia; order Eulipotyphla; family Talpidae; genus Scalopus; species Scalopus aquaticus. The sequence goes on from PVIJ01007680.1 coordinate 70,707, forward strand.
CTTTGGTGTGATGTGATAAGAATGGCACTTCCTATGGCTGTCCTACCAAAAATCTATAGCCCAAGTCTAATCGTGAAAAAAAAAAAAAAAGACAACCCAAATTGAGGGATGCTCTACAAGTTATTGTGCCAGTACTCCTTCATCCTTCAAGAATCAGGAACAACTCAAGAACATGAGCAGGAACAACTTAAGAACAAGAACAAATCAAATCAAATCAAGATCAAGAAAAGTCTGAGAAACTAACACAGATCAGAGAGGCTAAGGAGACATGACACCTAAATGTATTATGGGATCCTGGATGGGAGTCTGAAACAGAAAAAAAAAAAAGGTGAAATCTGATAGAGTATGGAGTTTAGTTAATATTAATGTGCCAATGTTGGGTCCTTAATTGTGACAAAGTTACCATAATAATGCAAGATGTTAACAATAGGGAGAAAGCAAAGAGTATATGGGAACTCTGTACTATCTTTATAACTTTTTATTTCATATTTTATTCTATATTTAAAGAACATGAATGAAAAAGTAAGTAGAAACTGGAGCTGAGAACTTTAAGTTACCAATAACCATAGATATTTCCCTCATTTTTACTGATCAGGAAACTGGGGCCCAGTTTCTGCCCTTTTGTGTTATTTTTAAAAAGGCCTTCCCTACTCAAGATATATCAATTATTTTCTTTCAGTGGTATTCCTTCTGTGGTTCAAGTGTATACACTTCTTGTATGAATGTTACCATAGTATTTTGGTTAAGAGTAAGAGCTTTAGGGCCTGCCTGGTGGCGCAGCGGTTAAGCGCTGCACTGTGGAGCTGTCAGCAGCTCCGATGCGAGTTCTTCGACACCCAGCCAGGGAGAATCCCACATGGTGCGGCAGACCTCTCCTGCCTCGCCTGCTGCTCCCCTCAGCAGTGCATTTCCGTCGATCTGCCTGTGCTGCTCCCCACTCTGTCTCTGGTGAACCCTCTCGCCGCCCCATACCTCTGGTTTGTACCCCAGCTTGTATGCATAAATAAATAACTCTTTAAAAAAAAAGAGTAAGAGCTATAGGGCTAGCTAGCCCTGGGTTTAGATACCAATTCTCCCTGCTTACTAACTGTAAGAACTTCATCAATTTAAACTCTTCATGCCTCAATTTACTAATCTGAAAGTAGAAAGAAAATTAAAGTAGCAACCTCATAGAATTGTCAAGTTACTGAAATTAGATCATGCTTGTAACATGCTTGGCATGAGGTCTGACATATAAAAAGTGACTTATTATGATATGATATTATCAAATTCATCTTTATTTTAGTATATGACATGATTTAGAGATTTGTTTTCTTTTCATCACAGATCTTTAATTTGTCACAACATTTTTTAAATTGATAGAAAAATAACACCTTCATGAAATAATACTTATATGTAATTCATTTTGTTAGAGTTTTCTATTCTGTTTTGATTTGCCTGTTTATTCTTGTACAATTAGCATGCCACTTTACTTTATGACTTTGTATAGGCTTGTAAAATGTTTTACAAGTACAAGTAGTACAAGTACTCCCATGGTATTATTCTTCATATTTTTATGGTTGTCTATATTCAAAATTTATTGAACAACTTCCTTGTGGAGTACTTTAATAAACATGGTAAAAGGGGTATTGGAATTAGAAGACATCACCCCTGCGAAGAGAGGGATGTTGTGAGAGAGAGAGAAAGCGAGAGAGACAGAGAGACAGAGACAGAGAGGCAGACAGAAACAAAGAGAGACACAGAGAGATTCTTCCATTAGCAATTCCAAAATTTTCCTGAGTGTCATCTCATGCCAGGCACAGTGGTATTTGGTTCTGAAAATACAGACTGAATAACACATGGAGTCAACTCTCAAGGATCCTTCGGTGTACCGCCAGAGTCAGATAAAACATGATTCTAGTACTGAAAGATTATAGAAAATGCTATGGGAGAGTGACTTCAATGGGGAAGTGACAGCTGATAGGAGTTCTGAAGGATGCAACAGAGGTGGTAAAACAGAGGGCAGGAGAGAACAGGAGGACCCTCTAGGAAGGGGAAGAAAATGTGTGAAGGTATATGAATTTGTAGAAAAGGACAATTGGGCCTCCCTGGTGGCACAGCGGTTAAGAGCTGTGCCGTGGAGCTGTTGGCAGCAGCGACGCGAGTTTGATGCCTGGCAGGGAGATTCCCACATGGCGCGGCAGACCTCTCCTGCTTCGCCTGCTGCTCCCCTCAGCAGTGTAATTCCGTCGCTTTGGCTGTTCTGCTCCCTACTCTGTCTCTGGTGAGCCTTCTTGCCCCCCCACGCCTCTGTCCTGTACCACAGCTTGTATGCAGAAATAAATTATAAATCTTTAAAAAAAAAAAGAAAGAAAAGGACAATTGTTCAATATGGCTGGAGGGGTGTAGAGAAATAGGGGGATGGACTGGATTGTATATGTACATAAAATAACTCCAGGATAGTGGGATGACAATTTCACTGCTTAAGTTCTGGCTGATGGCCTTTCTTCTCCCTGAAGCTCTTCAGAACGTTCCATTTTACAAATATCTTGTTAGTCCAGATCATGTAGTGTAGGAAGAATTATATTTCGTGACAACTCTCGTCCAGTTTTATTTCATTCCCAGTCCTGTGCCTTGAAGGCAGCTTCTAAATATATTTATTTGCCAGACATTCTTCTCAATAGTGGATTATAGCACAAAAACCCTGCCTTCATGGAGTTTATAGTTTTAGTAGAAAATATGCTTAATAAAAATAGAGAAACAGTATATGTTAGGCCTGAGGTAAGACTGTCTTATCCAAATCCAATTTCTGTGATTTATTAAAAGCATGACCTTACAGAAGATACTTAGTTCCCTATGCTTCAGTTTCCTCATCTTAAAAGTGGAGAGAATGATAGTATCTTCTTAATAGGGTTGTCGAAAGCTTTAAATGAGATACTATATTAAAGCATTTAAAATAGACCCCCTCCTGCATAAAGGACTATGATCTGAATATATCCTGACAACATGGACACTGGAGAATTAACATAATTTTTTGTTGTTTTGAAAAAATCTGCTCGTGCTTCTGGGATAAGTCTTCAGATGAACCATTTTTTGAATTTATACCAGCATATAGTGTAGTGCAAATACCATCTAAGAAGTTTACCTAGAATATGGAGGTGTAAGCAGCTGACACAGAGCCCGGCTGCCTTTCTGTGAACCTTAAACACTGTTTTGCATGCAGCATCTCACCCTAGCTAAGTCTCTGCTTAGTTACTTAGTTTGGGAACATGGTAGTAAAAATACAATTGTCCAGATTTATTTGGTGATAATATGTCCTGACAGTATTTAGTATGTATGTTTCCATCATCTCTTCCCAGTGAAGAGATTGCCTCAAGCTATGTCATGTGTCTAGAAATACCGCCTTCTCAATTGTCAACAAAGTAAAAGAGAGTCATCTCTTAAATTTGTCTGGAACTCTGTACTTTGCAAAGCACTGTCTTATCCATTATCATTCAATCCGCAAGCAAACACTCCAGAGAGACAAAGCAGGATGATCATTTCCACTTAGTGGCTGTGGAAAAGGGAGGCTAACAAGGTTAAGCGTCAGCCTGTTACAGGGCAGGGAGAGGGGCACCCCCGAAACCCCAGACCTGCCCTGGTCTAAATGGGTTCTGCCATCCTCCGCATCAATAAAAAACATATAGGACCTTAAGTGTAAACCAGACTTTAATACAATTAGAAAAGACAGAGAAGACAAAGAATATATTTTCTAAGTCAAGCACCCAATGCTAACCAACTCCTCGTGGGCAAAAGTCCACCCAAACGGGATTGGCCCTAAGCAAGTCTCGAAAGCCTGCCACAAGTCTAGAACAGCTTTTGGCAGGGACCCACACATAAGGGTCAGAAACAGCCAGACAATTCTGGGAGGAACCAAAATACATTTTGGCGGGGACCCATCCAAAAGGGTCAGAAATAGTCAAACAATTCTGAGCAGAACAGAACATAATCAAAACCAAAATCAACATAGCCATTGTTAACTTCTCCATGCGTCTCTCACCGATATCTATTTCCATCAGTCCAGGCCAGTGCAGCTTCTTTACAAGTCTCTCTGCTCCTTGGGCTCTTCTGGCTTTCCATCCTTCTTTCGTCTCCTCCTGTCTTCTGTCTGTGTGTTCTGTGTCTCCTCTGTGTGTGTCCTCTGTGTCTCCTCTGTGTTCTCAAGCTTCTTATATCCTGCTCAGTTCCACCCTACCTTGGATGGGACAGGGAACCTGGGACACACCCTTTCTCCTGGGGACCACCCTGTTACAAGCCAAGTTGGCTAAGCTTCTTCTTACTCATGATTCTGTTTCTATGCCCTACATCAAGCTCCCCAAAAATCCTGGTTTGCCCCCAAAATTCAAGCATATTCATGTGGGCCCTTTCTCTTGGTGTCTATCCATCTCTATATTTTTTTCCAATTTGTTCAACACATCCTTCTATATAGGGTCACAAAATTGATGATTATGCTTTTCTTTAGGTCAGGTAAGGATCAATCCACTAGTGCATCATAAGCCCTTGATATCCAGTCCCTTGCAGTCATGGGGGCCAAAGCCTCTGGTTGAAAGTTGGAAACTGGAATTCTGAAGTGACTCCAAGCAGATTCATGGCTGCTGTAAGTAATGATGATGATAGACGATTTGTTACCATGGTACAAATCTAGTCACACTGAAGTTCTCCTGGAAAATAGACCGTGCTATTTCTCAGGCAATAACTTATTTTTAATTGGTGGTGTGCAATAGATTAAGATAAGCTTGCTAACTTATTTTTACCAAATAAGGATAATAAATAGTCATTATCATAAGACAACAAAATAGAAATATCTTCACACTGGAAAGGCGGGAGAGGTAGAATCTCAGAATAAGGGACAGTACATTTAGCTTTATGAAGAAATCACAAATCATCCCCATTTTTCTTGTTTTGCAGAGGTATGTGTGAAACACTTCATCAGGCACTTACTCTGGGGCTGGCATTTGGCATCATTGCTTTGGGAGTTATAACATCATTTTTACACTATTTGCCCTAGTATCCTTGACTCATGCTGTGTTCAGAGTTAAAGAATTCCAGGCCTAAGAAGACACGTGTATGGACTAACAATAAAGTTTCTCTGAACATATGAATTGGACCCAAGACTTGTGAATCATTTTCTCTAGATATACTATTATAAGCAGTGAACGTGATAAAATTAGGTATCATTTGGAACAGTGCATTTGTTTTTGTAGTAGTTGGGACAACATGTTAATCCCAGGAAGTCTTAGTCTAAGAATAATTATGGAATCTGCTATCAACAAAGGGAAGTACCTAACTGGATGTCACATATTACTATAATCCATGGGGTTGTCATCAACCAATGAGATCTTGACCTTCCTATATAGTCAATACCCATTGTGACCAACACCAAAACTCTATTGTGAAATCTGCATAGACATTATAAATGTCAACATAAAGTTAAAATCATATTACTATGAAAGGGTAAGGAATGAAGAGAGGGTAATAATATTTTTGGAGTATCTACTATGTATCAGATACAAGCAAAACATATCAGATGCAAGCAAAAACCAAATGCATCTTATGAAAAATTTAAAAGGCATGCCACAGACTGGGAGAAAATATTCATATTATATATATATACACACACACAAATATACACACACATATGTATATATCTCCAACAGAGGATTTGTACATAGAATGTATATAAATATTTAAAGAATACCTATACTCAATTTTTAAAATAGGCAAACAAGTTGAATGTGTATTTCACAAAGAAGCTATACAAATAACCAAAGAGAATATGTTGAAAATATGTTCACCTTATTAGTGATGAAGAAAATACAAATTAAAACCACAAGGCAATACCAGCACACATCAGCTGGAAGACTGAAGTTAAAAAGACTACAGTTCAAAGTGTTGATGAGAATGAACAACGGAAATTCTCATACTGTGTTTGTAGGAATGTAAAATGTTACAAGTGCTTTTGAAAACAGTTTGACCATATCTTGTAAATGTAAACACAGACTTACATTGTGAGTCAGCAAATCCATTTTACATGCATGTATAGATTTTGGTATGGACATATTTCCATTTTTCTTAATGAAAACATGTTCATACAAAAATTTGCATATGTATATTTATAACAGCTTTGTTTATAATAGCAAAAAGCTGGAAATAACCCCAATGTCTGTCAATTGGTAGGTGGATTGTTAGTAGGTTCTCCCTATACAATGGAATATTACTGAGTAATAAAGAAAAGAATCCCATTTGATTTTTATTGTTAGAGGACTAGTTTCATTCTGAATATACCAACAGCAATAGGTTTTGAAGGCAGAAGACTGGGATAGCTTGTAGAGAGAGATGAAGCCATTGAAATCCCATACAGCAGGGTAGGAAAGTTATTAGATGTTCTCATCTCTTCACTCTTGTAAGAATTCCTGAAAGGGAAGACTGAAGGATTCAAGAAGGGAGAAGTCTATACTCTGGTGACCAGGAATTCAGAGTGGATCACAGTAGGTATTTCCAGCCTGGGAGAGTAAAATTAGAGAGAAACATTGTGTTAAGGACAGACCCAGTTGTAGACATCTATCCTAAAGAAACTGCATGTGTACATAGACTTGCTGAAGTCTTACTTGTGAAAACAAAATAACTGTAAGCAACTCCACTGGAAAATAACTGAATAAAGTAAGGCATAGTCATTCTATAGCCAGCTCTATCAGAGCGCTGTCTATGTAACTGAGAACTTACTATGTCTCTGTGTGCTGGCAGACTTCCAATTGCTGGCACCTGCATCTACTTGATCGAGAGCTATCTCCAGCCAGCAGAGTTCTCCCTGCCCCTGTGTGTGGTAGGCCAAAAACACTGGGGAATTAGTGCCTCTCTGAAACAGTCCTCAGCCAGTGATAGAGGGGAGTTGATGGATAAATACTCCAGATCTCCTTATGTAGAGGGATTCTGCTGTTGTGTAGTGTATTGACTTCCAGAGTTGCTGGGTGGAATTGAGCTCTGGTTATCTGCAGTGATGACTGGCTTGACAAAACACCTTTATTGGCCTCCTTTCCTTCCTTGTCTCATTTCTCCACTCCGCTACCAGTATTTTCTGGGATCATCTCTCAAATAAAGCACTTCTGTTTGAAATCTTATCTCAAGATCTACTTTTGAATTCAGCATTTTGAAGGAACAAAGCAGATCAATAAATAGATTATTATGGAGAGACCGACAGAACATCTTACAAGAATTACATGTGTATATAATAGTATGTTTTTTTAAACACACCAAGACCTCCAGGTATTTCTAAATGGGCATGTGTGTATGAATGTAAATGCACACAAAGCAGTCTAGCTGAGATGCACACCAAACTGATAATCATCCTCTTGAACCATGCAGAGTAGGACTTTTGTTAAATAGTAAACTTTGGATTTTTAAAAGAATCTATTCATGAATTACTTGTGTTTTTAAAAGTGAGTTTAAAAAGTAAAAAATAAAATTAAATAAAGTAAGTTTAAAATATTTTATAATATGATGGAGCAGTTCTGTTTATTTCAGCCTCAGAACCAACACTGGGTGCTGAGAACACAGTCCCCACTCTCAGGGAGCTCTGCGAGCATGGGACAAGTAAACATCTGTAATGCTATGTGATATGCACCATGACAGAAATGAGTAGAAGGGGCTTTCGGAACCCGGGGTGGAGCCTGATCAGTTTTCTTTTTTTTTTTTAAAGATTTATTTATTTATGCATAAAAGCTGGGGTACAGGCCAGAGGCGTGGGGCGGCGAGAAGGCTCACCAGAGAAAGAATGGGAGCAGAACAGGCAGATCAATGAAAATACACTGCTGAGGGGAGCAGTGGGCGAGGCAGGAGAGGTCTGCCTCGCCATGTGGGAATCTCCCCAGCCGGGCGTCGAACTCGCGCTGCCGCTGCCGACAGCTCCACAGCACAGTGCCTAACCACTGTGCCACCAGGGAGGCCCAAGCCTGATCAGCTTTCGATAGGACAAAATACCCTTTGTTCCCCTACCCCACTGCAGAGATTTAGGTATACTTCAACTGAAATGAACCGGGTTCAATCAGCACAGTTGACAGTATAGCAATTAAGAATTAAGCAAATCAAGTGCTTGCCACCCAGTTAGAATAAAGGCCATGACTTTAACAGAGGGTCATAGAATCCCTGGAGGGGTGTCCTGAAGCAGGAATTTATCAGTGCTTCCAGAACCAACAGGAATCCCCAGTTAGTCAGTTACATTGTCACAATGATTCTGGCTCTTCAGCTCTCCCATTAGCCTCCCATTCATACCCCCATTCTGAGGCCCCAGGCCATGTCTGAGACCATGCCCACTAACTTTCTGCTGAAGATTTGGTTTCCCCTGGAGGCTTGCCTAACAGGGGGAAATGTGCCAAGTTGAGGAGACAAGTATTACAATCTAGTTGGTTATGTTTATCACTGGAAGCAATTAAGTGGCCTATTTCTTGCTTCTGACCTTTTTTATGAGGCCATATAGCCCAGTGGTTCCAAGCTTTGCTGCACATTACAATCTAGTGGGCAACTTAAAAATCCAGATCCCGGGCCTCCCTAGTGGAGCAGGGGGTTGAGTCTCTGCACTGTGGATCTGTCCACAGCCACTGCAGCGGGAGTTCGATCCTGGCCAGGGGTCTTCCCACATGGTGCAGCAGACCTCTCCTGTCTCCCCGCTGCTCCCCTCAGCAGTGTATCTCAGTGGATCTGCCTGTTCTTCTCCCCACTTTCTCTGGTGAGTCCTCTCATCCCCATGCCTCTGGCCTACACCCCAGCTCTTGTGTGCATAAATAAATAAATCTTTGAAGAAAAAAAAATCCTGATCCCCATGTCACACTCCAGGGCAATTAAATGATGTGGTCACCAGACACTTAATCAGTTGCCACCTGGCTCTGGAGACCCTCTGGTGTATATCTTGTCCCAACTCCACCTCCAGTGAAGTCATACTGGTAGCTTTATTTTTTTTTCAGGTTTTATTTTATTTATTTATTTTTATTGTTATTTATGTCTTTTACATTTTGTATTCCCCTTGGGTAGCCCACCACCAATTCACCTGCGATCCATCTCCATGGTCCCTTGTATTCTTTTCTATTCCATTTTGTGCCTTTATCCTCCCTTTCCCTCAGCCCCTCCCCCCCCAACTCTGAGTGTCTCTCCTATTTGGTTTCCCTATAGTCCTGTTATAAGTGAAACCATTCGATATTTTTCTCTTTCTTTCTGGCTTATTTCACAGAGTATGATCTCCTCTAATTCCATCCATGTCGCTGCAAATTGCATGTGTTTATCTTCTTTGAATGCTGAATAGTATTCCATTGTGTATATGTACCACATCTTCTTGATCCAATCATCTATTTTTGGACATCTGGGTTGCTTCCATACCTTTGCTATTGTGAATAGTGCCGCAAAGAACATACGGGTGCATGTATCCTTTCGGATTAGTTTTTGTGTCCTTTGGGTAAATTGCCAAAAGTGGTATTGCTGGGTCGTATGGGAGCTCCATGTTTAGCAGTTTGAGGAATCGCCATACAGCTTTCCATAGTGGTTGGATCAGTTCACATTCCCACCAGCAGTGTAGAAGAGTTCCTTTTTCTCCACATCCTTTCCAGCATTTGTTGTTGCCTGTATTTTTAATGTGTGCCATCCTCTCAGGTGTGAGGTGGTATCTCATAGTAGTTTTGATTTGCATTTCCTTGATTATAAGTGATGTTGAGCATTTTTTCATGTATCTGTTGGCCATTTGCTTTTCTTCTTTGGAGAAGTGCCTTTTGAGCTCTTCTGCCCATTTTTTGACTGGGTT